>BGPT01000035.1:539616-553417 GCA_003297045.1 Symbiodinium sp. clade C Y103 | reverse complement strand
AGGGCGTTCAAGCCTGCCGTTTGCCCGCCCCCAAACCCCTGAAATGCTTCCGAACCCCTAAAATGCTTCCGCAGGCCTTTCCAAAGCCAATCTCGCCCCGCGCAGGCCCATCCAAGGCAACTCCTCCGCTCAACACCAGCGGCCAAACACTACGGCCATCTGCTTTTAAGGGCGGTCAAGCCTGCCGTTTGCCCGCCCCCAAACCCCTGCTATGCTTCAAGTGCTTCCGCAGGCCTTTCCAAAGCCAATCTCGCCTCCCGCAAGCCCATCCAAGGCAACTCTTCCGCTAAACACCAGCGGCCAAACACCACGGCCATCTGNTCCCGCAAGCCCATCCAAGGCAACTCTTCCGCTAAACACCAGCGGCCAAACACCACGGCCATCTGCTTTTAAAGGTTGGCATGGGGGCAAAATTATGGACGCCAAGCTTGAATCACTAAATTCGACGGTCATTAAATTATGGGTCATTAGTTTTGATATTTCCCTGTGCATCGGTATTGTGGTCATTTACGGTTGAATTTTNTTTTGGGTTCGTGTACCTTCACCCCGTCCGGATTTCCGCTTGCCACCCTCCCCCATAAAAGGGGGGGGTCGGCGGCACCAGGGCGTTAGCCCATTCTATATATGGCTTTACAATCCATCTTTTGACCCAGGGCATATAGATTTGCCCAACTGTTTTGCAGTTACGGTGGTAATCAATGTCATAGACCATCCAAAATAAAGGTTTCTTAAATTGGATATACCCCCGGAAATGGGATGATTATCTCCGTGACAGGTCAAGTCAGTGGGGCACCGAGTCATCTTGGGTCCCGTCTCAAAACCCAAAATGTGAGTCATGCCGAAGTCAAAAAAAAAACTGGTTGATGTGGGTTCCCACTATGTTGTTAAAAGGTAGATCAGATCATCCAAACAACAAATACAATAAGAATCCTCAAGAATCCCATGTCCCAAGTTTTTTTTAGCTACGCTTTCATCCCATCTTCTCTGCATACGGGATTTGCACTGGGATCCCGGCGGGCAGGGGATCTAAAGGACAGCTCAAATCTGCTGCCATCGCCGTGCCGGCCAAGACCAGGACATTGCCTGGGCGTTGGGATCACTCGAAGTTTCGGCTTCGCCGTAGGGCGCTTTTTTGGCGAGTTGAACAATGGTGCGGTGAACCGCGGTTGGGCCATGGTTTCATGAGAAAATTTAGGAAGATGAGGGTAAAACTCCAACAAAGAATGGGACTTTATAGGTGACTTCTATTGGTTGAGCCATTTTGCGGCTTTTGATGGGGAATTATGGGGATATGATCACAACATTGGAGGATGTATGGATAAAACAATTGGGGGATACATATAACAACGGTGGTGCCGAAATTTGGACTCCATCAGTTGGTTGACCTATGTTGGGTTTATGGTGATTTTAACGTGAAAATTGATCCCCCTGTGCTTTAATTGTATATAAATAACTATAATATTCTCTATACAATGATGGAAATTCAAACAGGGATGAAAATTGTATATAATGAAACCAACTTATAACTGGGGGGTACCACCTTGTAGGTTAGTTCACCCCAATGTAAATCGCAGGACCCTACTTACCCTGCTTATAAGTGGGGCGAACCAACCTACTAGTTGCAGTGAACCACTCAGTAGGAATTAAGTTCGGGTCATCTTAGCTGGCTTAGCTGGCGATCGCAGCACCCAAAACAACAGTGGTGGCAGATCGATGATTGCGTCGCGTCAACATTTTCCAGCTGTGCAAGAACAAACCGTCTCAGCCTCATTTTTCCTTGGAAATGCTTCAATGGCCCTTGTGATTTTTGGGGAAGAGGCGGAAAAATGTCATGCCCTTCTTTCCTTGCCGCAAAAAACAAACAGGAAGGTCCTCATAAATCTAAATCCTCCAAGAAAATAGATTGAAGGATTAATCACAAAGCCTTCGCGAATCCTGCTGCTCTCCAAGGTGGATGCTCCACAAAACCAACCCAGTGAAGCTCCCATTGATAGCCCCCCCGGTCGGTGAACTCCCAATACTGTTGTGGTTTATTAAGGGTGAATCTTAACCAGCCACAAACCACGTTTTTTTTAGGGCAAACCTTATCCATCTTTTTTTGGATCGTCACCTTTTGTGTGGGGTTGATTAAATCTTATGAACATTCCTCTGCTTCAACATTCGTTCAGACAGTTGTTAGCGGCTCGAAGCTGTGCTGTCCAATGCATCCAAACTTGGCAAAGAATTGCTGGCTGGAAGAAAGATGAAGAAAGCGTTGCTATCGGGAGCACATGACTATGGGTCAAAATTAGGTAGCCCAGTAATTGGATGGTTAATACTAAAAATAGACTTTGATCATCTTAGATCTGTTGTCCCCCAGGTCTTTAATTTTGAGCTATAACATGTTGTTCTCTGAAGTTCCACACATCAACATCGACAGAAGTATGACACTCTTCCAGAGAGGTACCTGGGACCTCTGTGAGTTAGTACCGTAGAATTTCACTACCTCGATCCATACGGATACAGGCATGGAAAAAAAACAGGAAAAACGTAAGAATAGAAATTGTGTAATTATGTCATTTGGCAACAAATACGTAGCCTCTTAACAACTGGAACTGAACCCGCAGTATGGGTCAGCATCCCAAGAATACCAAATTGATCCACAATCACATGGCAATGGAAACTACCCCATGAGTAGATGGTATGAGTACAATATTCAAAAGGGGCATCAATGGTTTTCCATTGCGATTTCTGTTTGCTAAGGCTTGAGGCATTGAAGATTCATCAACACCACTGACATGAGCACTCGTTTGTACATAGCGGCTTGGGAATGATACTGAACGATCTAATTCTGCTTTAGATGGGCCATTGAAGTATTGGACGAATACTTCTATGATCTTCTATGTGTCCTTTTTGGTTGGCTGATTGGACATATCAAATTTGAAAAGTATGAGCCTTTTGGTCTTGAAGTGAAAGTGCTGCTGTGTGTTTTGCAGATTGCTGGAGGTGCCCCTCACCCAGGTCTTGGCGTGGCTGTCCTGCGGATCCAGTCGCAGTGCTGGAGGTGCCACTTCTTCTCCTCCAACGGTGTCGGCCGAAGAACGTTCTGCTGCCAAAGAAGCCGATGAAATACGGTGGATGATAGCGGCTCGAATATCCATACACTGTGGAAAAAGGACAAACATATGATCCTCCACTCGCATATTTTCCAACGAGAGTGGTTAGAGGTAACACCCCCGGATTACGGGTGCATTTCACCAATTCTGATGATGTCCTGCAACGATCAATGCAACACATGTTTAGCTGCTTGACCATACACTTCGGGATGCATGGTTGTTTCTTCAAGATGACGTCTGGATTGTCATGAAGATAAGTCTGGCCATAGATCAATATTCAAAATTGTTGTGCCCACTCATTGTATTCCTAGTAGACAACACACAAGAGAATCAACTCAATTCCACTTGGATCAATGTGAAGATATGGATGAAAATTCCAATGCTTGGTAGTTGGGGGTGATACTGTGGACAAAAGCAGTCCTGCACCAGTTGGTAGATGGTCTATCTCATTATTTACAGTGTTTCATAGTTACCAAATAGTTTCAAACTGATGCAGGATTTCTTCCATCCACAGTATGATATTTAGTAATACTCCTGCATTTTTGGGCGACACGCCCCTATTTGTGAATCCAATCTCACCATTCTTGATTAATCGCTCTTCTTCCACACCTATTACTAGCTGCATCCCTAACTCTGCTGGTGTGCATGTTGGTAAGCCAAAGCGTAAACAATCCCCAAGTTTACAAGACATGAATTGTATACACCATTCGCACATAGCATTCAAAATCATCTGCTCATTGGGGGGTCGTTTGCGTTGCTGAAACCTTCCAACGGAGCACCAAGGGAGGTGCTATGGGTTGTGTAAGTTACTTTCTTGTGGTTTCGCAGTTTCAACCCACTGAAAAAATTGCTCGACATTTTGCATCATCATCCCATTTGCATGGTTGAACATTAAAAAAAAAAAGATGCTCACCCACCAACCAGGTCAGTTTTGTGCCACGGTCAAAACATGGCTTAGTTTCCCCATATCGGGGCATGGTCATCGATCTATTTGGGTACTTCTTTCTACCCATTATGTTTGGCCCATTATGGGATGGAAAACCATAAACCAAAAAAAACGCTGTGGTAAGACCCCAAAACATATGGGTTTGTCTGCAAATGGTGTATACCCCCAACTATAGCTATTTAATAGGGAAAATGATGATTGACCAACGGATTTAGGGGTAACCTATTCTCAGACAAACCCACATTAGACGTATAGCACAATATGTTCTTCATAAGCAGATGAGACGAAACACCGATCATCCAATCATCTCCAAGATCAGCGAGTGCCAAGTTACCGATAAAGGCATTGACGTTCGCAGCCTGGGAGCTGCGCGAAGATAATCATCCCTATATTTCACAGGGAAAATGACGAGTAACCAGTTTATGGAATGGGTGACCCTATTCTCAGACAACCCCATATTTTGACATATAGTGGACATACTGGTAGATTTAACCAAGGATGTGAGAGACAACCATCATCATCATCATCATCATCATCATCATCATCATCACCATCATCATCATCATCACCATCACCATCATCATCATCACCATCATCATCATCATCATCATCATCATCATCAGCATCATCATCAGCATCAGCATCAGCATCAGTACCAGCATCAACATCAACATCCCCTATAACCTTGAATGTTGAAACGCGGTGCAAACCACAAACCAGCTTCGTCAGTATGTTTGATCTCCTGATTTTGGGAACAAATTCCAATTTTCCTTTGATCTGACCCACAAGGTAAGTGAATGCAAGTGGAGGGTAGCTGATATTCGGGGCAACCACATCCTTGGGGGAAGATGCAAAATTTGGGTCACTTTCCTTGGATTTGCTCAAGGAGCTCGAAAACAAAACAAAAACTATTCCCCATAGCCCCATAGACTCCCAAGTATTGGATTTTCCAAGGGAAAATGAAAATCATCTTCAGCAAATCCAGGTTTCTGTTGGGCATGCAATGGTCCATCGTTGTCCCAGAATGGCTTTGAAATGCTATGAAAAAGCGGGCAGGACGCCCTCGATTTTCAACAATCGCTTTGAGGTCATAAACCAAGTCAGCCTTGGGGTAGAACTAGAAGGTACAAGGTGGTGCCCCGCCACCAGTTATAAGTTTGTGTTTAAATCCTATTAAGTATAGATATGATATATCCCCTATAGACCATGGGTATTGGAGTCAATGGCACCAACTCAGCTATCTAGGGGGCACCACCTTGTAGCCAACATGGCCAGCGGAGTTACATTAGATACTCTATTGGATGGGGGTCAGCATTGGTTTTCTTAGGTGCTCAGTGGCTACTAAACCCCAAATGTCGTCACATAGGAATATTATGGGATTACTGTAATCAGGGATGTAGTTTCTTCAATTGTCAATTGCCACACCAAAAACAGCTATTGATCGAATAGGAAAATAGGAACATAATGGGAATACATCGTGGGAATCGTGTATTTGAAATATTATAGTTATATTCTTAGAAATCCTATATGTTATCATATCTCTATATACATGTAGTTAATTACATCTCTATAATTCTCTAACTCTCTTACTGGTGCTTAGTAGGGAATGGGTGAATGGATGGGAATGGGATGATTATTAATGGTTATTATAGGTCATTCCCCCATTCCCTGCTAAGCACCAGTAAGTCTATATCTCATACATAATTCCACCCTTCACCGCCACGACCGCCACCAAGCCGCGCAGTTGGCCGGGACGTTCACGGAGCCCGCACAGGTGGACACCGACGAGCTAATGGCACCGATGCCCAGGGCCGCATTCACCATGACCTCGAGGAAGCACCGTTTTTTTGGCGCCAAAAAAACGAGGAAAATGTGGGGAAGATCTGGGAATTTCTGAAATTCTATGGGAAAAATCTCGGATTGGTTTAAGGGCCAAATTACAGGAAACTCTATATTTGATGGCGAAAACCCATGGTTTCCTGTAGATGTTCCCTTCAACCAATCCAGTGAATGGGGAAAATCTCGGATTTTTCCGTTTTTTTTGGGCTGCAGCCATTTAAGGCTCCCTTGCCCACTAGGGCCCCCGAGCTCCAAAGATGGTTACGGCACAACGTTGACGTTCATCCTGGCGGGGTGGTTGTGAAGATCACCACTGTTGCTTCCACCTATTAGGAAAATGATGAGAAAGCAGTGGATTTAGAGGGACCTTATAAGGGTACCCCCAAATCATCCATTTTAATAAGATGTTCCATGATAAACAATCCATTTCGGAGTAGCTCCATTTTAGGAAACCTGCAAATAAGGTAAATTATGAGCAACCAATGGGTGGAATGGGGGACCCTGTTTTCAGACAAACCCATATCTCGGATTTTTCCAACCTGTCAGCTTTGGCATCCCAAAATTCCCAACAGTTTTGGGGATCACGAACTGGGGTATATCCACTCCAAACGATCATTTAATCATTGGTTGATTCATGACAAAATGGGCAGGGAAGACAAACAATCAAGAATTTTCAGTTCACACATGTTTCCCCCCAAGTATCAATTGGTTTATTTCATCACTCCATCAAACAATGTCCATGAATATCTACGATAAACCAGAGTTATTTTAGGTGTAAACCAACTTACCCAGATGGGGGGGCCACATTGCACTATGAAAATCCTTAAATTTCAACCCGAGTTCACGGCCAAAATCGCAAGGTCAGGAGTGTAAGCTTCAAGTGGGAAATGGTATCTGGGAAGAGTAGAATTCATCAAGCTGAAATAAATTGCAATATAAATCCCAAACCAGATTTAAGGCAGGGGTGATTATTTATTCAAACTGCTTACATGTTCGTATATATATATATATAGAGAATCATACCCATCGCATGGGGGGGGTGGAATTGTGCAGACCATGTTTCACTAAAAGCCATGAAACTGATACACTATGACTGGCCTGGAAAAGCACCTCCTAGGTACGAGAATGGAAAGGAAATGAAAAGAGATTCTCTCGCACATGGCACCCCATCCACAAAATGTCTCTCAACCAGTGGTTCAGTATCAAATAGCGAGGACGGGCCGAACGTGGGATAATAACCTAGTTAAGATATCTCAAGATCTCTATATTTCAAGAAAAACAGTGAATTGATGTTCAATTGTGTGGTTGTTCTATTTGAAAATCAGCGTCATATCATGTCATATCTTCACAAAATAGGGAATATCAAATATATCTGTGAAAAAAAAAGGCCCCTTCGCATGCCTAAGCCATGGGTGGATTTTTGGATGGGATGAACCTCTCGTGTCCCAATGACTATCCCAAGGCGGTACTAAGCCAAGGCCTAAGAGTGCCATGACCCAGCTACAACAGGTTCTTGCAAAAAAAATAGATTGGTATACTGCATATGGATAAATATGTTTATATACACACTGCAACGACGATTTGTAAACAAGAAATATACACCTATGATAATATATATTAATATATACATATATAGCGCCGGACAGTTACTTAGAACAAATTTTGGAAAAAAAAAATCAAAACACAAGGAGAAAGCTTCACTTAGAACAAAGTCACTTAGAACAAAATGCACACTTAGAACAAAAAACATTTCATGCTTTATATGGTGCACACTGCCAGTCAAAGCACATGTTTCATGATGTTTTCGGTGAGTTTTTCAATGTTTTACGGTTTACGTGGCTCTTGGCCCAAGATGCGGACCCGCTGCCTGCAAATATTGAACTTCAAGTACAACCCACAAACCAGAGGCCATAAAGGTATGTCGCTGAAACACAACCCCAGTGGGGAAAACGACACATCGCCGGGATGTGCATCACTTATTTGCATTGTCGGGAACACCAACATGGATAACAATTCAGGGTTGTTGGTCTACATTAAGTTTGTTCTAAGTGTGGGTTTCACCAGCTAGGGAGTGTTTGCCGTGGATCTCGTGGCAAAGCTTTTTAAGGGCACGCTTTGGAACATTCAGAACAAAAACCTTGTTCTTTATATGTACATATATTTAATATAGATATTTAAACCTGTTGAAACCTGGAGTGTGTTATCATCAGACACCCACTGGCCCACCTATAGTGCAATCCTTTCAGAAACGCCAACGGGGATAACGGGTTAANTTTAAACCTGTTGAAACCTGGAGTGTGTTATCATCAGACACCCACTGGCCCACCTATAGTGCAATCCTTTCAGAAACGCCAACGGGGATAACGGGTTAACAATTCAGGGTTTTTGGTCTACATGCAGTTTGTTCTAAGTGTGGGTTTCGCCAGCAAGGGAGTGTTTGCCGTGGATCTCGTGGCATTGTTTTTATGGGCGTGCTTTCGGAACNTTGGTCTACATGCAGTTTGTTCTAAGTGTGGGTTTCGCCAGCAAGGGAGTGTTTGCCGTGGATCTCGTGGCATTGTTTTTATGGGCGTGCTTTCGGAACAAAACCTTATTCTTTTTGTATGTATGAAAATATTAACATGTTGCAACCTGCTTTCGGGAACACGAACGGGGATACCAATTCAGGGTTTTTGGTTTACTTGAAGTTTGTTCTAAGTGTGGGTTTCGCCAGCTAGGGAGTGTTTGCCGTGGATTTCGTGGCAAAGGTTTTTATGGGCGTGGTTTTGGAACAAAACCTTGTTCTTTTATATTCTATGTATGAAAGTACAGACATATTGAAACCTGGAATGTGTTATGATGAGCCACCCCATGGCCCACCTATAGCGCAATCCTTTCGGGAACGCCCACAGGTATAACAATTCAGGGTTGTTGGTCGACATTTAGTTTGTTCTAAGTGTAGGCTTCGCCAGCAAGGGAGTGTTTGCCGTGGATCTCGTGGCATTGTTTTGATGGGCGTGCTTTCGGATCAAACCCCCGTTCTTTTTATATATGTATGAAAAAAACCATGTTGAAACCTGGAATGTGTTATCATGAGACACCATGGCCCACCTATAGCACAATCCTTTCGGAAACACCCAACGGGATAACAATTCAGGGGTTTTGGTCGCATGAAGTTTGTTCTAAGTGTGGGTTTCGCCAGCAAAGGAGTGTTTGCCGTGGATCTCGTGGCATTGTTTTTATGGGCGCGCTTTGGGAATAAAACCCCCTTCTTTTTGTATGTATATATGAAGATAAACACATGTTGAAACCTGGAATGGGTTATCATCAGACACCCCATGGCCGACCTGTAGCACAATCCTTTCGGGAACCTTAACGGGTAGCAATGTTCAGGGTTTTTTTGTCTACATTAAGTTTGTTCTAAGTGTGGGTTTCGCCAGCTAGGGCGTGTTTGCCGTGGATCCCCTGGCATTGTTTTTATTGGCGCGCTTTCGGAATAAAACCCCGTTCTTTTTGTATGTATATATGAAAATAAAANCCGTGGATCCCCTGGCATTGTTTTTATTGGCGCGCTTTCGGAATAAAACCCCGTTCTTTTTGTATGTATATATGAAAATAAAAACATGTTGAAACCTGGGCTGGGTTATCATACGGCACCCAATGGCCCAATTATAGTACAATTCTTTCTGGAACACCAACGGGGATAACAATTCAGGGTTTTTGGTCTACATGAACTTTGTTCTAAGTGTGGGTTTCACCAGCTAGGGAGTGTTTGCAATGGATCTCGTGGCAAAGCTTTTTAAGGGCGTGCTCTGGAACAAAAACCTTGTTCTTTATATGTATATATATATATATATAGATATTTAAATCTGTTGAAACCTGGAGTGTGTTATCATCAGACACCCAATGGCCCAGCTATAGTGCAATCCGTTTGGAAACGGCAATGGGGATAACAATTCAGGGTTTTTGGTCTACATTAAGTTTGTTCTAAGTGTGGGTTTTGCCAGCTAGGGAGTGTTTGCCGTGGATCTCGTGGCAAAGTTTTTAAGGGCGTGCTTTGGAACAAAAAAACCTTGTCTTTTTTGTATACCAATAAATGTTAAAACCTGGAATGGGTTATCATGAGACATTCCATGGCCCACCTATAGCACAATCCTTTCGGGAACACCAATGGGGATAACGGGTTAGCAATTCAGGGTTCTTGGTCTACATGAAGTTTGTTCTAAGTGTNACACCAATGGGGATAACGGGTTAGCAATTCAGGGTTCTTGGTCTACATGAAGTTTGTTCTAAGTGTGGGTTTCGCCAGCAAGGGAGTGTTTGCCGTGGACGCCGATGCATTGTTTTCATGGGCGTGCTTTCACAACAAAACCTTGTTCTTTTTTTGTATGTATGAAAATACTAACATGTTGAAACCTGCTTTCGGGAACACCAACGGGGATAACAATTCAGGGTTTTTGGTCTTCAGTCTACATTAAGTTTGTTCTAAGTGTGGGCTTNGAAACCTGCTTTCGGGAACACCAACGGGGATAACAATTCAGGGTTTTTGGTCTTCAGTCTACATTAAGTTTGTTCTAAGTGTGGGCTTCGCCAGCATGGAAGTGTTTGCCGTGGATTTCGTGGCATTGATTGTATGGGCGTACTTGCGGAATAAAACCCCGTTCTTTTTTATGCTTGAAATTCAAAACAGAGGTAAAACCTGGAATGGGTTTTCATGAGACACCCCATGGCCCACCTATAGCGCAATCCTTTCGGGAACACCCACAGGTATAACAATTCAGGGTTGTTGGTCTACATTAAGTTTGTTCTAAGTGTGGGTTTCGCCAGCAAGGGAGTGTTTGCCGTGGATCTCGTGGCATTGTTTTTATGGGCGTGCTATGGAACAGGCCCCTGGTTTTTTCTTCTGTATAAAATAGAGACTTGTTAAAACCTGGAATGGGTTATCATCAAACACCCCATGGCCCAACTATAGTACATTTTTTTCGGGAACCTTAACGGGTAGAAGTATTCAGGGTTTTTGGTCTACATATGTCTACATTAAGTTTGTTCTAAGTGTGGGTTTCGCCAGCTAGGGAGTGTNTAACGGGTAGAAGTATTCAGGGTTTTTGGTCTACATATGTCTACATTAAGTTTGTTCTAAGTGTGGGTTTCGCCAGCTAGGGAGTGTTTGCCGTGGATCTCGTGGCAAAGGTTTTTGAAGGGCGTGCTTTCGGAACAAAACCCTGTTCTTCTTATATGTATGAAAATCAACACGTTGAAACCTGGAATGTGTGATCATCAGACACCCCATGGCCCACCTGTAGCACAATCCTGTCGGGAACCTTAACGGGTAGAAATGTTCAGGGTTTTTTGTCTACATTAAGTTTGTTCTAATTGGGAGTGCCCTAGCTGGCGTGAATCCCCGGGCACTGTTTTTATTGGCGGGCTTTTGGAACAAAAACCCTGTTCTTTGTATATATGAAAATATCAACACGCCAAAACCTGGAATGTCTTATCATGAGACACCCACTGGCCCACCTGTAGCGCAATCCATTCGGGAACACCCACAGGTATAACAATTCACGGTTTTTGGTATACATTAAGTTTGTTCTAAGTGTGGGTTTCGCCAGCAAAGGAGTGTTTGCCGTGGATCTCGTGGCAAAGCTTTTTAAAGGGCGTGCTTTCGGAACTAAACCCCCTTCTTTTTCTATGTATATATGAAAATAAAAACATGTTGAAACCTGGAATGGGTTTTTATCGGACACCCCATGGCCCACCTGTAGCACAATCCTTTCGGGAACCTTAACGGGTAGCAATGTTCACGGTTTTTTTGTCTACATTAAGTTTGTTCTAAGTGTGGGTTTCGCGAGCTAGGGCGTGTTTGCCGTGGATCCCCTGGCATTGTTTTTATTGGCGCGCTTTCGGAATAAAACCCCGTTCTTTTTGTATGTATATATGAAAATAAAAACATGTTGAAACCTGGACTGGGTTATCATGAGGCACCCAATTGCCCAACTATAGTACAATCCTTTCTGGAACACCAACGGGGATAACAATTCAGGGTTTTTGGTCTACATGAACTTTGTTCTAAGTGTGGGTTCACCAGTTAGGGAGTGTTTGCTATGTTTCTCGTGGCAAAGCTTTTTAAGGGCGTGCTCTGGAACAAAAAACCTTGTCTTTTTTGTATACCAATAAATGTTAAAACCTGGAATGGGTTATCATGAGACACCCCATGGCCCACCTATAGCACAATCCTTTCGGGAACACCAATGGGGATAACGGGTTAGCAATTCAGGGTNGGGTTTCGCCAGCAAGGGAGTGTTTGCCGTGGATGCCGATGCATTGTTTTCATGGGCGTGCTTTCACAACAAAACCTTGTTCTTTTTTTGTATGTATGAAAAGACTAACATGTTGAAACCTGCTTTCGGGAACACCAACGGGGATAACAATTCAGGGTTTTTGGTCTTCAGTCTACATTAAGTTTGTTCTAAGTGTGGGCTTNGAAACCTGCTTTCGGGAACACCAACGGGGATAACAATTCAGGGTTTTTGGTCTTCAGTCTACATTAAGTTTGTTCTAAGTGTGGGCTTCGCCAGCATGGGAGTGTTTGCCGTGGATTTCGTGGCATTGATTGTATGGGCGTACTTTCGGAATAAAACCCCGTTCTTTTATATGCTTGAAATTCAAAAAAGAGGTAAAACCTGGAATGGGTTATCATGAGACACCCCATGGCCCACCTATAGCGCAATCCTTTCGGGAACGCCCACAGGTATAACAATTCAGGGTTGTTGGTCGACATTTAGTTTGTTCTAAGTGTAGGCNCACCCCATGGCCCACCTATAGCGCAATCCTTTCGGGAACGCCCACAGGTATAACAATTCAGGGTTGTTGGTCGACATTTAGTTTGTTCTAAGTGTAGGCTTCGCCAGCAAGGGAGTGTTTGCCGTGGATCTCGTGGCATTGTTTTNGGTATAACAATTCAGGGTTGTTGGTCGACATTTAGTTTGTTCTAAGTGTAGGCTTCGCCAGCAAGGGAGTGTTTGCCGTGGATCTCGTGGCATTGTTTTTATGGGCGTGCTATGGAACAGGCCCCTGGTTGTTTCTTCTTTATAAAATAGAGACTTGTTAAAACCTGGAATGGGTTATCATCAAACACCCCATGGCCCAACTATAGTACATTTTGTTTCGGGAACCTTAACGGGTAGAAGTATTCAGGGTTTTTGGTCTACATATGTCTACATTAAGTTTGTTCTAAGTGTGGGTTTCGCCAGCTAGGGAGTGTNTAACGGGTAGAAGTATTCAGGGTTTTTGGTCTACATATGTCTACATTAAGTTTGTTCTAAGTGTGGGTTTCGCCAGCTAGGGAGTGTTTGCCGTGGATCCCCTGGCATTGTTTTTATTGGCTGGCTTTTGGAACAAAAACCCTGTTCTTTGATGTTCTTTGTATATATGAAAATATCAACATGCCAAAACCTGGAATGTGTTATCATGAGACACCCACTGGNGGCTTTTGGAACAAAAACCCTGTTCTTTGATGTTCTTTGTATATATGAAAATATCAACATGCCAAAACCTGGAATGTGTTATCATGAGACACCCACTGGCCCACCTGTAGCGCAATCCATTCGGGAACACCCACAGGTATAACAATTCAGGGTTGTTGGTCTACATTAAGTTTGTTCTAAGTGTGGGTTTCGCCAGCAAGGGAGTGTTTGCCGTGGATNGGTTGTTGGTCTACATTAAGTTTGTTCTAAGTGTGGGTTTCGCCAGCAAGGGAGTGTTTGCCGTGGATCTCGTGGCATTGTTTTTATAGGCGTGCTATGGAACAGACCCCGTGTTTTTTTCTTCTTTAAAAATTAAAAACTTGTTGAAACCTGAAACGGGTTATCATCAGACACCCAACAGCCCACCTAAAGCACAATCCTTTCGAGAACACCAATGGGGATAACAAGTCAGGGTTTTC
>BGPT01000035.1:529283-539124 GCA_003297045.1 Symbiodinium sp. clade C Y103 | reverse complement strand
ATGAAAATAAAAACCTGTTGAAACCTGGAATGGGTTATCATCAGACACCCAACAGCCCACCTAAAGCACAATCCTTTCGAGAACACCAATGGGGATAACAAGTCAGGGTTTTTGGTATACCTTAAGTTTGTTCTAAGTGTGGGTTTCACCAGCTGGGGAGAATTTTCCGTGGATCCCGTNGGGATAACAAGTCAGGGTTTTTGGTATACCTTAAGTTTGTTCTAAGTGTGGGTTTCACCAGCTGGGGAGAATTTTCCGTGGATCCCGTGGCAAAGGTTTCTATGGGCGTGGTTTTGGAACAAAAACGCGTTTTTTCTTGCAATGTAAAAAAATTAGCAACATGTTAAAACCTGGAATGGGTTATCATCAGACACCCCATGGCCCAACTATAGTACAATCCTTTCGGGAACACCAATGGGGATAATAATTCAGGGTTTTTGGTCTACCTTGCGCCTTGCGTTTGTTCTAAGTGTGGGTTTCACCAGCTAGGGAGTGTATGCTGTGGATCCCGTGGCAAAGGTTTTTATGGNGGGTTTTTGGTCTACCTTGCGCCTTGCGTTTGTTCTAAGTGTGGGTTTCACCAGCTAGGGAGTGTATGCTGTGGATCCCGTGGCAAAGGTTTTTATGGGTGTGTTTTTGAAACAAAACCCGGTTCTTGTTTGATATATATATATATATAAAACTTTCAAAAAAATCAACATGTCAAAACCTGGAATGTGATAGCATCAGACACCCAACAGCCCACCTAAAGCACAATCCTTTCGGGAACACCAATGGGGATAACAAGTCCGGGTTTTTGGTATACCTTAAGTTTGTTCTAAGTGTGGGTTTCACCAGCTAGGGAGTGTATGCCATGGAACCCGTGGCAAAGGTTTTTATGGGCGTGTTTTCGGAAAAAACATTTTTTTTTTATGTAAACAATAGCAATTTTATCCGTTCTTTGTACATATAAAGAATTATTCTTGGGAACATGGGTTGTGTTATCATCAGAAGCCCGATGAGTAACATATAATTCAAATTTTCCCCTACAGTCGTGGTGATTATCATCAATTATCCTGATGGTTTTTGTTCTAAGTAAAGGGTCAAACCCCCCACTTAGAACAAAACACACACTTAGANAACCGATACTAAGAACAGGATCGAAACCCTCACTTAGAACAAACTCACTTAGAACAAATGTGGTCATTTTTTTGTTCTAAGTGAGGGGTCAAAAAAAAATTCACCTGACATTTTGGAAAAAATTTTTTGTTCTAAGTGAATGTCCGTCACTATACATACATATGAATAATATTATACAAATTTGTATGAATTTGCGCTGAATTGAACTGTGCCAAGGCACCTCACGCTTGCCTGCACAGCTTGCGCAGCTGGCCACTCACCAACCCCGACTCATCGCTGGCTGTGACATTTCCCCAGAAGCCATAGCCCAGCAGAAGGCTCAGCGGCTCAGCGGAAATGCTGTTTATGCCATTGCTGTTTCGCCATACTTTAATCTTCCTTATCAATCGTCAATCATGTCAATCGTTATCAAGTTTTGAGATTTACTTTAAGATTTACGAATTGTAGGATGATAAACTGTATTCTCCGATGTTGGTCCCTGTGGGTGTGTTTTGCATATCGCTCGTCCCGCGGAGAGGCCGTAGCCCCACCGAGGAGTTGAAGCCTTGATTCTGCATCAACTTGGTAAAAGAGCACGAAATGAGGGATGGAAAAAAAACGCAAATCGCCATGCCAAAGTCTTGCAACAGCCTGCCCTGCCTTGCCGTCGAAAAAGTCTAAGTTTCATAGGTTTCATAGGTATTGGCTACTACCCCCAAATGCAACCATCCAGGTTGGACTTGAAACAGTTTCACCGGAATAGCCTTGTGTTCTGTCCTTCTAAAGATGGGGTTACATTCTGGAGTACAACACTATTCTGTGAAGGCCATGTTGAACAGCTGCTGTAGCAAGTTGCTAAGGTCCAGGAACTAGGCTCATCTTCAGTGTTGGCGACGTGAGAAGGCATGGCACGCTGAGAATTGGAATTGACGACTCTTTTGACCTACATAAGTTATATAAGTAATTTTGAGAAGCTTTGCCATGCAGCTCTTAAATGGACGTACAGTGCATGCTTGTTTGCACAAATACATTCCTTCTCTGTTGGATGTTCCCAAGCAAAACTTATATGGTAAGACATTCAAGTCGCAAGTGAACGATTTTCCGAGTCGCGAGTGAGAATGTAGCGTATTTATTCCCCTTCCTATAGCTTCCTTTTTCCCAGGCAAGGGAATGGGAAAGAAAAGAGGAATTGATTACGTTTCGCTATAAAGCGCAAAGAAAGCCAACGACGACTTGTAGTTCTGCTTCGTACAAGCTTCACATCAACGGGTTCTGCAAGTATTGTGCCTCTTCTCAGCGCATGACTTGCAGTTTCGTGTCAGGATCTCATCCCTCTCTGTATCAAGTTCTCCAAAATATGGCAAGGAGATGACCAGAGAAACAAAGCAAAGCAAACAAACCAAGGACAAACCGCAATCAAAACTACACGTGTGGATGATTTGATGATTTTGGTATTCTTGATGCTTGAAACATGTAGAGCGCAACGTGACCCACGCTCACTGCTGAACCCCAGCTTTCAGGTTGCCATATCCAGACTTGTGCTTCGACCTAGTCTTGGAGTCCCGGTCTGAGTGCTCAAAATCCATGTGTTTGGGAGACATTTGGAGACTGATGCAAGAGCGAGGAAGGCTGCAAGTGGCTGCAAGTCCTGCAACCTTTGCGACTGAGGAAAGGTCTATTTGATGCTGTGGGAAGCACTAGGCTTGGTAAGCTTTGTTCATGCTCAAACGATGGTCACTCTCTACATCTCTCTAACGTCTTGAAGCCTGGCTACCATAAAAGGACTTGTCCTAGGCAAAAACAATGCTTCGTCATGTGTACATGTATCACGCTGTATTGCGGGATGTTTCTGGTTCCTGGGAAACCAACCTGAAGATCAGATCGACACATGGGGACTCATGTGTGCAATAAGGATTTGTGAAGTGGATACTGACATGGGAGTCTTGCGAGAAATGTTGGCAAACTTTGCGGGTTTCTTGAAGCATCTTGAAGCAACCGCATTGCAGGCGGGGGACCCTGCAACTTCCTACAATGTTGGCAGAAGCTTGCGGCTCAGAGGGCCCACACTGCGTCCTTTCATCAAATCCATAGCAGGCGTATTGACTTTGTAATTAGCGAAGGTGCAGGATAGTTCAGTAATCAGGATGAAGTTATCCAACTGACCAGTACATTTTTTCCGTCCTTTGCAGGTCCGTTTCAATTGTTTCAGCTTCGCACTTCTTTTCCTTTCTAGTTTGTATAATTTCGTGATCTGAGGTCTGGAGGGTCGTTGCTCCTGGCCTCGCTCTTAGATTTTGGGCGTCCGTGCTCACCATGCAGATCCTTTCGCATTGAATCTATTGACTTGCAGAATCAGCCAATATCAGCCATCCCTTCGTTGCTTTGACCTGTAATATCTGCAAGCCTCAGAAGGGACTGCGAGACTGCTATGTGCAAACAAGATGTTTTCAAATGCGACATAGGTGCATCATGGTGCATCTGTGCAAGCTTCCTGATTTTGAGGTGGTGCCCTCATCTCCATGTCTCAGCCTGGCCAAGCAGAAATGAAGTCGAGCTCCAGATCATGGTTACAGCAGATCCAAGAGGCCGTTGTGCGATTGATGGAAGTGGAAGGAATGCTTTGACAATTTTGACATTTTCTGTTGTCTCACAGTAATTGTACTACAGTACTTGTTTGTACATCGTAATTAATTCGCGGTAAAACATAGTAAAACTCTGAAACCGGATGTGCCAAAAGCCAGCAATTCTTCTTTGCGGAATAGCACGCGCTGTTGAAAGTGGGCATGGCTGCCTTTGAAACTGGTGTTTAAGTACAGTTGCTCTTGCACTCTTGTTGCCCACACATGCGTAAGCTCCGCACCTGATGTTCTTTGGACTTTTGCCAGTCCTCTGTTTCGCACGTAAACATGAATAACAAAGCTTTTGAACATTGCGCCAGAGGTTTAAAAAAACACCAAATTATCTCTATGCAAACGAAGCCTTTGATTCAGAAGCGACTCATACCTTTGCCTGCTTACCGGAAAGATGCGAAAATGACACAAGAAAAGCAAAAAGAAGTGACATCATGACTTTACTCTGGCTGTTGTAGTCGTTGACAAGAGATGAAAAGAGTCATTTGCACACACATAGATTGTCAAAATGTGGCCCACCCCACTTTGCTCCACATGCAAGCGTAACAAATGTCAAAAGAATCACCGCACCCTGAGTTCATGGAGTTGATATTCCTGAGAGCTTGTGCCAAAGCAGCAATGCCGTGGATGGTGTCATCTTAGCTAAAGCTTCAAGATGGCCTCAACCAATTCGACGAAAAACTGATTATCCATACTACCCATTCAAAAAAAGATACACCATGCAAACATCTGCGAACAACATGACAAGAAATTGAAGGTGTGATTGTCCTAAAGTCAAACACATTGGCCTTTCTTGGGTCTTTCCTGTGCATTTCCTTCCGCGTCATGGTTTTCGTGGGAAGTGCACGGGCCGGGAGTGTTTTCGGTGACGCGATTTCTGAGCTATGATTGAGTCTCTAAGAAAGCACAAATCAATTTTGAGCATTCCACTTTGATTGATGATATGTTGCTTTGTGCTGCCCATGATGCGCAGGCGGACTTGCAGCCAGCACCTGTGTCGGTCAAGGAGGCTGAGACTAACATGGCCTGTTAAGAACACCCTGGGATGTTGGCGCGGAGCATACCTAAAGTATTTGCAGAAGATATACAGAACCTTTTCACAGGTGGACAGAATAGGATCGTGCTTTGTGGCAATTGTTTTGTGTCATTTTGTCCAGCAAGAGTGGACTGGTCTGCGGGTAGCTGATTGAGGTTGGAACATTGGACGCGCATGGTGTTTGCTGCTTCACTGCGATCAAGCCTGGAAAAACATGGTGTCTCCTGCTGTGCTGCTAGTGAATGTACCCCGGGAATGTACCCCAGAGCAACTTCTCCGATTGCAGACTTGACGTTCGAAGGACTTCCGAAGAAAGGTTGCAGCAGCACATAAAGAAGCAGACGACAGGCGGGCGCGCTGTGATCTGCAAAAGCACATGTGACATTTTCTATACTTACTCTTTGACACACCAGGTGTGATGCTTTGCAAAAAGGACTGGTCAACAAGCTTCACTTGACACAAAGGGCCATGGAAAAGGCAAGGCCCCCCCGCTACATCACTGCAAGGACAGTGACTCCTGACAGGTTTGATTGTTTCCATCAGACACGCCTTTGATTCTGTGACTTTCACTCTCTCACGCCGTTTGTGATTTGTAGGAATATCATCTTCAGAATATGCTCAAATGAATCCAGCTGCACAGAACAGCTGTATAGTATAGTCCTTCACCCTCTGGAAAAAGAAACAGGGGCAGGTGCAACAGCAGATATCCTGATACATACATACATGTATATAATTTTATGTATATATATATATATATATATTCCACTCAGATACATCGGTGATACTTTGTGTATCACTACCTAGGCAACTAAAAGGTGGTTTACAAGTAGTTGCCTTTTCGTTTTCCGCGCAATGCTGGAAGAGTCTTTCGTTGCTGTTCTGAGCCCTTCTGCTTCAAAGTGACAATGTCGATGGAGGAGACCTGTGCAGTTGCTTGGAACATCTTGGAACACTTTTTGCGCAGCTTGGTGTCATCTGTGTCATCATATACATGGTCTTCTCATTTTCTTCTCGCCCCTTAGCCATTTCGCTTGAGCAGCAACTGAGTTCGAGGTTCATAGAATCATGCAGCAAGGGCAAAGCGAATATCGAATATTCACAAGATGTCCTCGCAGACCCCTTTGGTTTTGAAATGGTTCAGAGACGAAATCAGGAATGTGAACTTTCAGAGCTATAGCTTCTCCTTCAACAGATAACGTCTCAATAAGCAATAGACTGAAAGTAGTGAGCAAAGATGGAACTCACTACGAGCCCTAGATTGGATGGTTGCTTTGATGCTGTCCGAAGCTAAGCAGGTCCAAAAACGTTGTTTGTGATATTGGTCAAGAATGTTAATATTCTTTGACCGACCTATTCAGTCTTTGCAAGATGCTGTCATTGGCAAGTAGCAATAGAAGCTTTCAGGATTTATGAAGCTACACAGGGACAAGACCAAAAAGCGCCAAGAGAAGAAGGCCTGTGAGAGAATAATTTGAGGTTTTTCACAATTCATGATTTTTCAATTGCAGTATGGCACAGGCTGGATATGGCAGGATACGATTGTATCTCCTTTCTATTTCTGCGTGCTTGTTTTGATGGTTCTTGCCAATGCAACGTTCTCTCGATGGGGCTGGAGGGACATGGTACATGTCAGGAGAAGCGCTCAAAGTCCAAAAAGAAGGACGGTCGATTGGTCGATTTTCATCGCAACGGTTGGACTCTGATGGGAGAGCCCCCCAAAGGCAGCCCAGAATCCCTCGCAGCCAACTAGTTCCACCATTTGGAGGACACAGCATGCCAGAGAGTTGACAAGAAGCATCAAAAGCAGAAAGACAAAGACGGTTCATCAAAGAAACGAAAGCCCAGCCCATCCCCCAGCAAAAAGCTCAATCACTTCTCGTTCTTGGTGCATTTCTTCTATCTCTCTTCAATACTTTGCCTCTCGCCTCCTCACTCCGACTGTCCTATGCTCCTTTCTCACACAAGTGGTTGTTGAACGAACATGTTGGTTTTTTATTTGTTGATTCTTTTTGTGAGTGTTTTGATTGACATGGCGTGCCAGTCTAGACTTTTGTATCCACCAGAATTCCTGGTTCTTTGGTTCTTTTTCTTGTGCAAGCTTTGGTAGAATTCCTATACAGATCGTTTTCCATACCAGTGGCTGTTGAAATTTGTACATCCTTCCAATGGTTTGGATAGTGCCAAGGTTGCGAGCATGAGTCAGCAGTGAAACCCTGAGGACTTCAATGAATCGGCTCAGAAGTTCACAAGACTTCCGAACATCTTAAGTAATCTAGCAAGAGCGCTTTTTTGGAACTCTGAAAAGCACCAGCCTTTACCGAACCGTTCGAACCTAGGCCTTTTGGGATTCTTTTCACGGTGATGTGGATGAAGCTCAGGAGGCTTGGTCCTCGAAGCATATCGAGTTGCGTACTGCAGCAGACTGCTACTTGCTTTCTTACTATTTTACACACCTTATACTTTTACAATACTTTACATATGTAATTCATACTAACTTCACTTCAGTGATATATACAGAATTTATATGTACTTATTTGATCTTATCATGTTTTATCTTGACGATTGCACCAGTCAACTGTCTGCACTGATTCCCCCGTCTCATCAGCGGCTCCAGGTTCCCACGTGGCAGCCGTTGGCACTGCACTGGGCATCAATGTCAAAAGCGTCTTCTGAAAGCCAGGCGTTTGAAGTTGATGTTGACATTGATACAGTGATTTACAGATTGTACAGAGACATCACAGAGACAGTCCAGAGACTACAAAACAGAATACAAGTAACTAGATGTGATTCTTTTCTTGACATCTCAAAAGTTCAGACATGTCATGCACGCTTGAGGTCCCTGTCTACACAACTCCCGAGGCTTGAAACATGACACGCGTAATGAGGTGCATAGCCTGCTTCAATCAGACTCCAAACACTTTTTGGCTGACTTTGCAGGAAGCTTTGAAGTGCCTTCCCGATCGCTTCTTGGCCTTCCAGAAGGTGGCTGGTTTTCTGTGACGAACATGCTTCACATATTTGGATCTCTAGGTCCTGGTTTTATGTTTGTCCATGACAGGCTTCATGGCCCAGCGCGCCGTCCGAAAAATGCGCAGCCCTAGCTGCAATTGCCAACATCATCACAGATCTCGGGCAGAACGATTTGGTCTTTTTTCTACGCTCCCTGGAGCTCACTTTGCGGGAGCGAAGACACAATGAAGAAGGAACTGAAGAAGCACGACCGCCTCTCCGACCAAAACCGCTCTTCCCTGCTGCAAAGCAGCCACCACCTCCACGGGTCTTGCCAAAGCCACCGCCTCCACCACCACCTACACCACCATCGGTGCCACCTCGACCTGTGGAACCCGCCCCCAGTTCACCAACTGCAGCAACTGCAGCAACTGCTGCACCTGCACCCGCTGCACCTGCGCCTCCTGCGCCTGCTTCACCGTCTTCCTCAGAGACTGAGACAGCTGAAGAAAAAGCAGCGAAAGCAGCAGCAGCTGCTGCACAGAAAAAAGCAGATGCAGCAGCACTGGACATCGTCTACGACCTCTGTCAGGCGACTTGCGTGTGCTCAAGAGCTGGATTTGATTTCCAAATCCGTTGATGACCAGGCGCAAAAAGAGAAGCCTTGCCATGCAGATGGCTCGCTGCAAGCGGAGAACTTCAGGCACATAGAAAATGCCGGCAAGACAATGCCATACAACAGAGACCAGCTTAATGTGGAAGTGATCTGAAGTGACAATGACTTGAAGAGATACTGCTTCTTTCAGGAATTTTATCAAAGAGGTCTTTGCAGCAGCAACCCAGCCTAGTCACTGGGAGGAAGTCCTTCGCTCAGTCGTTTGAAGCTGTTTTACTGGTAGTTGCCGTGTATCTTGGGACTCACCTCCTTGTCCTTTGAACTTCTACCGAGTCCTTGCGATTTCTTTTGAATCGTTTGCTTCGATTTGCTTCTTGTTTGCTTCTTGTTTGCTTCTTGATTATTTTGAGGTAAGTTGATTGACTTTCTGTAACATCAACTGAGGCCTGGCGGAGGACAGCTTTCCCTGAGGAACTCCGCGCTGAGGCCAAGCAGTCAAAGCTTGAAGTCCGTGTCGCCATGGCCACATTGCCTTCTGAAGGCATCTCAGGCCTTTTTGCAGAATCTTTTAGACTTTGCCATGTCGGAAGTTCCACAAGTCAAAGATCCCGACACCACCTCAGAACACCGAGTGAGATCAAGCAGTGCAAACATCTACAGTTTCCCCAGAAAAAACATCGTCATCTTCCAGACAAGGTGACAGCTGCCGCGCTCGCGATCGCTGCGTTGTCTCGCTCCTTTTACATCAAGAGACAGGCTGTGGAGGAGCCATGTCTCAAGTTAATGCCAAGAGCTTCGGAAAGTGGTCGTTTGACATTGGACCTCCAGAATCTGAAGTCTTTGGGCAAGAGTCTTGTGGACTCATCACTTTAGAATGGCTCATCATGAGGTCAATAGAATGCACTCTTCGCCACCACCAATTCTGTAAACATGTTGGTTCAAATGCTTCTCCAAGTTGATGCCCAGAGGGTGTCGGTTGTCCACTTTCAATTCTCTCGGCTTTTTCCGTGTGCATTTTGGCCTTTGCACTGGTTTCATTGTTTATCTAAGGATTTCTTTATTGAGAGGATGCAATCTGACAATCCTTCTACGTGGCAAATCCTGCTCTGCTCTAAGCATGCCAGAGAACGTTCAACTACATGGACATATGCTCACTCTGAAGTTATGACGTTTGCAGCAACTTGCCCCTGACGGATGTATTATATGTATGTAATGCAATGCAATGTAATGTAGTGCAACCTATGTATGTTGCCTACTATGTTATGTATGTACTGTATGTATATTATGTATGTTATGTATATTATGTATGTTATGCGTGTATGAAATGTATGTAATGTAAGGTATGTATGTTATGTTTGTTGTGCCAGCAGGCAATGTATGTTGTGAATGTAATGTATGTCTTGCTTTTATGTACATTATGGACATTGTGTATGTAATGCATATAATGTATGTCTGTATGTAGTGTATGTCGGTATGTTCTGTTTTGGCATGCTATTTTATGCCCTGTTAAAT
>BGPT01000035.1:396783-526783 GCA_003297045.1 Symbiodinium sp. clade C Y103 | reverse complement strand
AAGCCTCACTTTCTCTTCACTTTGTATCCATTTGGATGTATGCATGCAGACACATAGAGGTAGACCTATAGATGCAGGAAGCTTAAGAAAGGCTTAAGAAAGAAGAAAACGTAGGTTGGGATAGAGCTTTGTTGCTTGTCTTCCAAGCCTGGGTTCTCAATCTATCCATCCTTCCTTTCCTCACGTCGCACCTACCTATCCTTTGATCTCACCCTTCCATGCATCATATTAGTCATATCCATCTGTGGATTTCACCAATGCTCTTCAGCCATTTTTCTGCTTCTTTATCCTTCATATCCATCCACCTTATTTTACCTTGTCCACCGATGAGTCCTTTGTTCAGCTTCTCCTCACCCCGGTGTTTGATCAACACTCGTCTGACCTTCACCCGAGCTGCGATTGCCCAACCTGCCTATGACTGCCTTGTGTTGAGCCTCATTTTTGTTTCGCAGGAACAGAAGGGTTGCAAACACATGTTTCTCAAACCGTTCAACCCTCAGGATATCTCAGGATCTTGCAGTGCCGCTGAGCAGTCGTGATCGCACCCTGGTTGTGACCTAGGCCTTTTGATGATTTGCGCCGTCAGATGTTGATTGAAAAGCGCTCATCTCAAACTCAGAGCGTACGGGAGTAGTTTGGTGATCAACACTTGAACCTTTCAAGGCTTCGAAAGACAACTTTTTTCAGAAGAAAGCCTCAGGCTATCTTCCTTAGCGCCAGAGATGGATGTCAGCACGGAAGCGAAGGTGTTGCCGTCCAGTTTCATGAAGTTGATATTTGCAAGTCACGAGCTTGTCCCAAGGCTTGAAGCTTCTTTACCAAAAAGCATGCGAAAGCAATATTGATTTCCATTGGCTGCGTTTAGAATGAAGACTACTCAACGAACGCATACACTTGTGCATATTTGAACATATTTGAACATACTTGAATCATTTTGAGCCTGGCCTTCCCGAACAGCTCAGCTACCCTGAGGCCAAAGAAGCGCTGGCTCCGCTGAAATTCTGGCAGAGCCGCTGAGCAACAAGAGCTGTGCGAGCCATCCGATCTTGAGCCAATGCCGACAAAAAAAGTCTCAACTTGGTGTCTCATGCCAACTTGTCGACTTTGCACATTGCAATAACATAGTTATATCGAGAATATTGACAATAGTGAGATAGCATGCTTATAGACTTGATCTCAACAACTCAATTTCCCAGCAAACGGGATTCTCGCGTGCTTTGTGAAGCTACCTAATCAAGGGCTACTCAACGGCTTGACCCGTGAAGGACTCGTCCATAACTGTGGTCTCTGGCGGGCACAATCCAATCCGCGACTATGTCAAGATGATTCTAGACCAGGCCCAGAAGCGAACTTTGCACAAATTAATGAATTACACAAATTATACACACAAATATACGTACGTAAAATGGACGGACGGACGGACGGACGGACGGACAGACACACGCACACAAACACACACACACATGTATATATATATATATATGTATACAGACATACACTGTATATATATATATACACATAGAGACACTTTTGTAAATGTATACATGTATGTGTAGAATTATGTGTACATATATATATATATGTGCGTGTATATGTGTATGTGTACATATATATATATATAGATACGTATACATATTTAGGTACACCTTTGTATAGGTTGCTTTTTGCTGCCAAGAAACCGGATGGGTCCGATAGGTAGAGGGATGTAAAAGGCACTTTAGGAGATTCAGAGTCTTCCCCGAATCCTATTACAGGCTGCCTCTCGAGAAAAGCATTGCGTGGGAGCCTTGATCAAGACAGACAGCCTTCGTTTCTTGCTAAAAACACTCATGTGAATTGTTGAAGCGTGAATGGACGTGATTGACATCAACGCACAATCAGATGGGCCATGCACATAGGTATACATACACAAATAGATCTCTACGTGGTATGTATGATTCGACATATATACAAAAGTCTATGGACATACTGCACAGGTGCTTCTTTGCCAGTTCCTGAGGTGCTCTTGCGAGCTCGCATAAATGCAATCTCCAAGGCCATCTCTGTTGCTGAGGCTGGACCCTCCCATTCTCCCATCTTGCTACATGAGACACTTGGTCAAAGGCAGTGTACGAGAGAAACTTCCGTGTTACGCATATCTAAGAAGAGCAGTGTAGAAGAGCAGAGTACAGGAGAATAGAGTAAAGATGAGCAGAGTAGAGTAGATTGGAGTGGAGTAGAGTGGAGTAGAGTAGAGACGAGAAAAGCAGAGAAAAGAAGAGCAGAGAGGAGAAGAAAAGAGTAGAGTAGGATTGCAGCTTTTGGATCTTCAACTTTTCGCTTACTCATTCTTGAAGGGTGCCTCGCAGGAAAGCTTCATCACTTCTCGAACTTATGCTTTTTTGAGGAATTCTCGCACGAAAGCATGGTTTTCACATCTTCAACTTGCATTTTTTGGAGGAAGTGTCGCAGGAAAGCTGGGTTTAACAACTGCAACTTTCACTTTTTTGGAGGAGCATTCAGACGAAATGCATGTCTGAATGATGGCGGATGAATGAAGTCGTAGGTTTTGCCATACAAAGCTCGTCTCAGAAGATGGATGGGTAAGGTCTGCTGCGCGGCGGGTGCAAGATGGTCCCCCATCATGCGGTCTCGCATCGGCCGCGCATTGGAACTCATGTTTCATCGGTTTACCAATTTGGCGTTTTCCTTTGAAAATCTTGTAAAAGCCCTTCAAATACTTTCTTTTCTTTCGGCAGTATGCAGTTCTGCGAGCTGGAATGTCAAGAGAGAGATGTTGAGAGAAAGAGATGTTGAGAGAAAGAGATGTGATGAGAAAGAAATGTGACGAGGTGCGTCAAGTGATAGAAACGCAAGAGAAAGAGCTATCGAGGGAGGGAGAGAGAGAGAGAGAGATGTCAAGAGAAAGAATTGTCAAGAGAAAGAGATGTCAAATCAAGAGATGCCGAGAGAAAAAGATGTCAAGGAACAGAGATGTCATGAGAAAGGGATGTCATGGGGAAGAAGTGCTGCGAGAAAGGGTTGGACAGTAGCAGGAGATTTCAAGAGAGAGAGAGAGAGAAAGAGAGCGATAGAGAGCGATAGAGAGAGAGAGAGAGAGAGGGAGAGAGAGTGAGAGAGAGAGAGAGAGAGTGGGAGGGAGAGGGAGAGAGAGATGCATGAAGAGCAAAAGAGAGGACAAAAAAAATGTCAGAGAAAAGAGATTTCAAGAGAGAACTTTCTCAATCCACAGGTGGTCTGGCGTGCATCCTATAGCTACATTCTTTCCTTTGCCTTATGGCTGAAACTTCTGCCTCGATCTTGCCCGGGCACACTGGTAAATACAATGTCTCAATAGATGGAGCATGATCGAACCACAAAAACAACGCCAAGTAGAAATGCACTTTGGTGAACAAACATATCCACACTTTATGCGCGCTTGGCTAGGTGGCCGCTCGATCCGCAGGAGATCTGGGGCTCGCATGTACTTCCCAGGCTTGATGCGAAACATATCAGCCAAATCAATCAAAGTCGAATCACATCATCCAAGTTCTTGTTTTTTTTTATTCCCTGAAGGTGGAACTGCTGGGCATGCGCGAGGACCTTTGCGGTGCAATTCTGATGATGTTTCATGAGGTACTGATTGAACTTCATTTGTGGATTTGCGATCAAATTCGCTTGGCAAGGAGGGGCCCACCAGAAGGCAAGGCATCGAGGCCTGTTTCTACAGGAGTATTTTGATCATTTTCTTTGCTTTAATGTCTATATGATTATGTTTTTGTTTGCTCTTTGAAACGACCTTCACATGGCATTGTTTTGCTGAGATGGAGATTCGTTTGACCTTCACCAAAAGTTGAAGCACGAGCAACACCCTGTGCTGGAAAATGAGATGCTTGATCTGCATGTTCACCGCGCTTGCACTGTGTGAATCACCAATTCGGACTCTAGCGATCCTGGTGGCAGCATCTATTTGGCGGGAAGGTTCTAAATTGTTTCCTTGGCACTTCAATTAAACCTTTTTGAGCAAAATATAATGACTGGACAAGGCAGAATTCCCAATGCAGAAAGATCCCTGGTCCGTGAAGCGATCCTCTCAGGATTTGGGACTCGGATCAAGATCTCCACAGGGACGGTAAACAGATTTGACAAGGCCGTGTAGGGTGAATAATTTATACTCAAGTGATTGGTGCGAAGAATTGCAAAATTGTTGCCATGATTAAGCTGATTGCCGCTTGTTCAAACCGAAAGGAGCTGCTTTCTCTCGGCTTTGCCAAGTTTGAGTTCGCAGGGTAGCTTTCCCTTGGTGCCCAAAGCTTTGGTGCCTGCAATCTTGCGCAGTGTCAAAAAGCGAGCAGATTGCCAAGCTTTTTGAGTGGCTTTGGGAGGGATCTCGATCCGAACATGTGATGCGCTGCGTGTTGACCAAGTGGCAACATCGAACTCTTGAAAATGAACAGCACAAAAGAGCAGGTCAAGTGCGATTTTGACCGACTACGTGCTGACCATGCTGACAGCAGAAAAGCTGTCTTGATTCTGAACGAGGCCGAACCCTCTGGAAATTGTCACTTTTGCTTTTCATTGCCGTAGCTTGTCAACAAGGTGTTTCAGAGGCCAGTGTCTATTCGCTATGCTTTGGGCTCGCTGTTTGAAAGGAGAAGGGAGGTGAAGGTGCCAAGATATTTCCGAGTATGCATCGCACACTCATGATGGTCTCTTTGTGCAATGATGCAACATGAAATCATACCATTTTCCAAAGGTGCAAGAAAACTTTCCCAAGAGAATTACAACTGGGAATTCAGCAGGACAACATGGGTCGTCTGGTGATAGAAGGCCAAGTGCCAAACACAGTCCGGAGAAGCAGCGTAAAGATGTGACTGTGAGCATCCGAATGTGCCCAGCACGATGCTCGGGTGGGAGCTTGCGGTAGCTCCTGCCCTTTCCTCATGGCAATGTTCGAATCATCCCTCGAGATGTGGAAATTTCAAATGGGCAGCAAGTTGTGGGATGCTCAGCCCACTTCATCAAAGTAATCATCAGAGTTCTTGAAAGTGATTTGGCAAGAACTGATTTTTTTGATGAGTTGTCGTGCACTAAGATGGCAACAGTCGTGCCATCGTGGCATGGAGGTGCGCAGTAGCATGCTGTTTGGAAAACTGGTTGACTCTGGTTGACAATTTCTTCTCTGAGAGAATGTGAGTAGTACTGATATGCACTGATATCAAGACTGATATCTCTTTAACTTCTCATCAATGCACTCTCGCAATTCTCCCTGGACAGTGGAGCTGTCTGAAAGTCTCTGTTGGTCTTTACCTCGAGGCTTGCCTCTCGCCGCACCTGCCTACACAGCTGCAATCCGTACTTTGGGACGAAGATTATGTTGGGACGAGGCACTATGAAGGGAATCGCCGTTACCATCCTTTAGCTTCTTATTCAGCTTCCTATTATTTCATACTATTCCTGGTTGCTTCTGGACCCTACATAGCACTATGCAAGATGTCCACACTGGAAGCTTTTTGATTTGCACATTCTGTAGCCTTTGCATTGTACCGCGTTCACTGGCAAAGCTGGCTCAAGTCTAAAAGTCCTGCTCCCGACACAAAAGGACAAGAGCATTGTAAACAAACCAATGGATATAGATAGTCAATGATAGTCAGATAGTCATCAAGTCATAAACAGTCCAATTCACAGTTGTGGAGCCCTACGGAGTTCACAGTTTCGGAGTTGCTACAAGACCTTTGGACATTTCTGCATTTTCTGCTTGATCTCACTTGCCATGGCAGCTGGGGAGCAGCTGGCACGGGTCACAAAAAGCATTGAGACGCTGGAAGAACAGCTGAAGAGTCTGGTCGACATCGCCAGCAGCCTGGAGCCATCCGAGGTCAAAGAAAGTACCCGGGAGGTCATCTACAACCTGTTAGCGCTCGAGCGAGACTTGGAAGCTGCCAGACAAGGCGCTCTCATCACCACTCATCATTCCTTGTTTTCTCGGTTAGGCCCCTCGGTTTTCGTCTGCTCTGGTTCTCCTTGGTTCTCAGCGTTGAAACCTTCCAGTGGGCACTGGAATTTTGGCTAAGGAAAAAGCATGCATAGAACATCTAAATACATCTAAGAATATTAAGAATACCCAGGATGCGTGAGTACTGTCAATAGATACAGAGAATATAGACGGCAATAGAACAGAAGAGGTTTTTCATTTACAAAGGCAAGACCCTTATCTGTAAGACTCATGACCATGCAGGGTGTTGTACAGCTTGGAAGCGAACCTTGGAACCAAGTCATTCGGTGGAAGAGAGCGCGTTACCAGGGACCATTCCGTTTGATTTTCAGTACATTGTCGAAAAACAGCAAGAGTGATGCGAGTCTTCGTGGTGTTTGCCAGACAACATGTTCTCATTTGTATTTCATTTGCATGCGTTGTTGTTGATGTCAGTCTCCTTTGCAGGTGCTGGTGGGGCAGATCCAGAACAGTGTCAGAAGCTGCGGAAGCGGATCACCGATGCAACCACCAAGGTGTCACGCCTACGAGCGACTGCATCCAACAAGCACGCGCAAGTCATGGAACCCATTCGCATCGAGGTAGCACAAGCAATTCTTTCGCGTTTGGCAAAGATCAAGGAGGATCAAGACCCCTTTGCCCTGGCTGATGTGGATGGAGATGGGTTTGTCTCGCGTAGTGAATTTCAGAACTTCATGAACGATTGCCCTGGGAATTTCTCCAGAGATCAGCTCAAAAAGCTTTTTGATTATTTGGACGATGCTCGCGCTGGTCGTCTTGAGCGGGATGAGTTTATGCGGGCTGCAATTGTCTTTTACCGTGTGTCGAGACCCAGTGTCGACCTGGTTCAGACTATGGGAGTTGCACAGGGGAAACTTGTGCGTAAATTAGATGTGAATGAAATATTGGAGCTTCTTGAGGGCCCCATCAAAGAAATCAACAAAGTGGTTAGAGTTAAATGTCGTGCCATGAAGGATGGTGCTATTGGCTGGGCCACTGCAACGGGCAGCAATGGAGTTGTTTTCGTGGAACAAAAGCGTGTTCACTTTCAAGTGAAGAGTTCAACAACATTGACTGACGTTCTGTCGGCCAAAGCCTGCACAACTATTCGAGAGCTCAAAGAAGGAGAGCTGTTGGAGGTTTTTGTGTGGGAAAAAGTTGATCCAACAACAGGCCTTCGCCGTCTCAAAGGCAGAGCTTTGAAAGATGGTAGTGTGGGGTGGGCTACAATCGAAGGGAACGGAGGCACAGTTCATTTGACCATGGTGTAGCCGGTGATAGCCGGTCTAGCCTGAGAAAATGGGCACACGCCATTCGGACCACACTGCCATGGTGAAAAGCAAGATGAGAAAAGGGGGCGGGGGCTTTGCACAGTGGAGACATGTACTGGACCGTTGGGCCACTATGGACCACAATGTATTCACGTAGCTTTTCACTATGTATTTCTACGTATTTCTACGTATTGCATGCCATTTCTTCTGTTTCTTCACACAGTACCAGCTCCAGGCTCTGCAACTGCTGGCCTTCATGCACGTTCCACAGAGACGACATGGGATGTAAAGCTGCTTAAAGTGTTTCTATTAGCCATCAATTTTTTGTGAAACTTGACAGCACCGAGGCCAAGCGCAAGTTTGCAGCCAAATCCCATTCCGCGCAATTCCGGAGCGACGCCCCAAGTTGTACAAAGTCAATGAATTCATCATGAATCATGATTCACATTGAAATGCCCATGCATGAGAATCGGTTTGTTCCTCTCACCTGTGCAAGGTAGATGCATGCGCGAGATCTTACAGGCAGGTAAGCATCACACCATGCAGCAAAAATCACCATGCAGCAATCTCAGGTGGCGAGAGGCGCTTGAAGTCTGCCGTGGATACAGCAACCTATTCCTGGAGCAAGACATTTTTGCTATGGCCTCAAAACGATCTCTGTTGTTGTTGTTGTTGTTGTTGTTGTTGTTGTTGTTGTTGTTGCCAAATTGAGTAATATACCCTGGTTCACACCATGCTCTCAACACAGCCCACTTGAGGCGCGCACTTCTGCCCTAAGTTCATGCGGAAGGTCGACTTGTTGGTGGAAGGCGTGCAAGGGCTGTCTAGCTGCACGTCTCTTCTGTCCTTTTTCAAGAGTTCTAGTTACTATGATGCTTATTGCTGTCAACCTTTTCTACTGGCTGGCTAGATTAGATGTGTTGTCCTCTTCCTTTTCCTTTCGTTATCTAGTAGGCCACCCAAGTCCTGCACACAACGCATGCAGCTGGATTGCGCCCAACAGTGGAGATCTGAGTCCTCAGACATGAACCGATGCTGAATCGATGCATTCTTGTCATTGAAACAGTCCAGATTTGATCAGTGCTTGACTACGTCAAGGCAGCCACAATTGCTGCACTGACCGCGGTAAGCCACTCAGCCTGTTGTGGGAAGTCCAGATAAATCACTTGTTTGATAATCCTGGGTGTTTAATTTGCGAGTTTGCAAAGGTTTCATGAGCCATGACAGAAGTTTCCAGAGGGCTCCCAGGCCAGAACTGCATAATAATGAAGAATGTGAAGCTCAGCTTGTTGTGTGGATCTGACCTCAATCTGCGTAAGCTGCAAACTCTGAAGTCTGAGGCCTTGGATCGAGGTGTGAAATCTCTGCATCGCAAGTGGAAAGTTGAAACTGATCTGTTGATATCTGTTGTTCCTGTCCATACTTAGCCATGTTGGGCCATTGCTGGCTTACCAGAAGCTGATGAAGTATTTGTTCTTTGAGTCATTTGAGTCATTTAAGTCATTTGTTTTCCTCAAGCTGAACAGATCGTTGAAGGCTCTGAAGCGGAAGAAGCCAGTTCCAAGAAAGGAGGGTTTCGGATGTTGACCTCTTGGGTACTCCCAACTTGAAGCCGATGTTCAGTGATGTTCGGGAAACAAACCATTTCTCCTTTTTTCACGCAGTATGAGGAGCATCTTGCTGGACAAGGGCGCAAGATGTCCTTAGGTCCGGACCTCAAGCTTTTGAAGATGCAGTGAATGCAGTACAATTCTTGCCCTTCTTTGCCGTTGCTAAATGTCTTCTGATCAAGGCGTGCTGTAGAGGATCGAGGGGAACCTGGCTTGGAGTCACTGAATGCTGCAAGGGCCTGAACTTGGTAACCTGCTTACATTTGCAAAGCTGCATAAATTTTGAAAATTGGAATGGCAGGAGAATCAGAATTAAGGTGAATACAGCTTTTTTTTTTGATGACTGGGACAACAATTTCTCCTGAGAAGAAAAGTGCAGTGTTTGGAAGACGCCGGTGCCGAAAGCGACAGGACACCTTATGTAGAGATGTCTTTTTAGAGTCATTTTGTCGGAGTGTAGACTTGTGCAGTTGCATTGTGAAAGGATTTGCTTCATTCACGATCGTTCACCTTCATGCTGCATTCATGCTGTATTCATGCCTTGCGATCTTTGGTACACTTACACCAAGGCCATCAGCAGCATTAGTCGCCGGAACGTTTGGCAAGAATCGTGTGCTACCTTAGACTCACGTCACGTTTTGTGAATCAGGTATTGTCCAGGTACAGCAGGTTTATTGCTGAAAGTTTAGATGTTGTGCAGGTGGGAACAGGATGGAACAGGTTTTTTTGGTGAAGAGTCCGTTCAGGCAATCTGTTACTGCTGCCAGAGTAAGGTACAGCTTCCTGTACTTGCTGAGACGGCAGAAGATCTTGTCTTTGCCTCTGATCATCTTGACAAGTGGCATATCAGCCTATCGGCTTTTTCGCTTCCGCGCGAACGGTGAGGCCAGATGAGGTCTCCCACAATGCGGTTGCTTTTGGAGGACCCTACCCTTGCACTGAACATAGCCTTGTGAAGAGCAAGTCAGCTTTCAGACAACTCAGGACACAACTGGAGACTGGAGCACTTCTTGGTCTTGAGCAGTGACCTCAAAGACATTCAAAGACATTCAGAGACATTGCGGCATTGCTGCATATCAAGGCTCTGCCGCTGTGAGACCCAATGAGGCGATAGGATCGATAGGTTGTCAAGAGCTGTAGGAGTTGTCAGGTGGATATTTTCCCTGGCCAGGTGAGCTTGGTAACGCTGATGGCGGGGCTATCGCAGGAGTGGTCAAGGCAGTCCATACATTCTGAAGACATGCTCTCTTTCGACCAAGAGTTGAACGCTTCCAAATTGGAACCTTGTGAAGTGAATGCCTTCTGTATAAGCATCCAATGAATCCAAGAATCCTGAGCAAGGGCGCTTCTTCTGAAAAGCAGCTTCTCAACTATGGGGTTTGCGATTGGTGTTCCGGGCTGAGCAGCACTACTGCAATTTCAGAGACATGAGTTTTGAGTTTTGAGCTGTCCTATTTCGCAACAGACTGAAGAAATGGAGCTTTCTCAGGACGCTGCTCGGAATTCACTCCTGCTCTCCATCAGCCCCTGTCTCAGCAGTCATCAGCTCCTTTGATCGGTAGGACCCCCCTTGATTCGGATGTTTTGGATTCTTTCAAAGTGTGATTCACATGTTTGACCCAAGGCAACGGAAGCAACTGGGTATTTTCGCCATGTCTTGTCTTGAATTGAGCAAGTTGCGTTGCATCATGCTGGTATCTTGATCTGCAATGACCTGGATTGGTGCCTTTGCACAGTCCCTGGCGCTTCGTTTTTGGAGTCGCTACAACTTCGATGCAGTGGGGACATCCAGCTTCAGGATGCTTCAGGATGAAAGACAGACAGCGATGGGCAGATAGATGGACGGGCCGATGGAGTGCTAGGTGTATAGACAGGTCAATCGATTGGCCTGGCGTGACAAGGTAAAACTTGCTTGGAATTGGACTAGATTGTTGTGATTTGCTGTGAAGCCCAACTGGACAATAATGCTTGGATTGGGTGGATGGCATAGCATGGCAATGTGTCAATGTTTCCTGATCTCGTGAGTGCAGGGTTGGAGCCGAGGGTATCGGAAGGATTTCGCGTTGCTTCACCCTGTGTACGTTGTAGACTCTGTAGACCCTGGCAAGATTATGTGAAGAGACCGAAGAGACCTAGAGACCTGGCAGGGGGTCTTCAATGTGATCATGAAATTTCGTCCGAAAACAATCTCCAAGTGAGCACCAGCTTAGATAGAATAACAATAACAGGATAGATAGCCTGACAAAGACGAATCAAGAGGCACGACTAAATACAGCAAGATGAATGCTTGTGCAATTTGTACAAGATGTATACAGCAACGAATCAAAAACACATCAATATATATATATATATTTATGTATATATATATATTTATGTATATATATATTTATGTATATATATATTTATGTATATATATATAAATATTTATGTATATATATATATATACATACCGCCACACATCTTAGCAGATCGAGGTTGGGACCAGCTCTGCCATGAGTGGCTTTGCGCAAAATAGCCTGTGGAAGGCCGTATGAGAACTCAGAGCCTTGAAGCTTCTGCAGACTCCACAACTCCACAGGAGAACTCCACATGTCTTCTTTGAGAAGTGCAATGAGGCTCTCATGCTGCTACACACAACACGTGAAATGGATCGGGAGGCAGAATACTTCTGATCGTGAGGGACATGTGGCACAAGATTTCCCAGGTGGATTATATTTGCTGACTTCCCATTTTGAACCCATAGTAGGTGGACGATTTCGTCCTCAGTTCTGCAATTTCCTCGCTCTCCTTCACTGGCCAATGGGTACTGGCCTCATTATTCCCTCACTAATAGCTTTCCTGAAAAAATCCAAGACCAAGGAGTTTGCATTTCAACTGCTGCTGGCTCCCGAATTCAGTCTTTACCAGATGCGGCTGGATCTGGAGGTGCACTTTTCATGCCTTCAAGCACACTGTTTGAAGATCAACATTACTGTAACATTATTTCTGTGTGGAACCCAATGAGGGATATTATCCATCAAACTTCTGTCATTGAAAGCGTCGTGGCATAGAACGCAACCTTTACGATTTACCGTCTTAAACCAACCCCGCTCCCACTGTACGCGAGTAGGCAACAGCTTGCGGAGCCACTTTCACAGCAGTCCAACGTGCTGGCAACTGGGTTGAGGCGAAGTCGTTGTGACATGCAATGGGAGTCTTGAGAATGTCTCGAGCGTTCAAGTGACTTCAAGTGACTTCAAGTGTCATCTGTTGCCATTTGTGGATTCTGTGTCTGCCAGACTTTGGGCCTTTTGACGCGGTGATATGCCTAGAATTCTGTAGACGCGCCGCGCTATCGACAATGAGAACTTCAACCGCCTTCGTTTGTCTTTGTTCCAATTTTCGAGGCTTTCGCAGATCTCGGCAAAGATCTCCGTGGTAAGCTTCACTGCAATAGCAGATGCTTGTAGTCAGATACTCAATGCCTTGCGCCTTTCTAAGGAATCTTCCCGTATGGCAGATCACTTGCTGTCAAGAAACTCAACGATTTAGTTGGAGCCGTTGGAGCCCCCTTCCTTCCTTCCCCTTCCTTCCCCCTTCCTTCCCTTTCTTTGACGAAGTTTATTGGGCTTCCGCACTTTCTCAGGTGACAGAGGAAAGTGGGTGGAAGCTCTGCAGACCTTTGAGGCCACGTGTCACATTGTCATCACATTGAAGTCACCATGAATCCATGAGTGGTCAATTTGTTGGCACTTTGAATTCTCACACAAAGAAAAATCAAATACACATGGCACTTTGAATTCTACAATGTGGTATCTTGCAGAGGTTTTGGCAACCGCGAAGGGCAAAATGGATACACTTTGTTTGGGGCCACTTCTGAGTGCATTTGGTCTCAAACTCAAGTTGAACCTGCACTTTCCATGCGCTTGTAGTTTGTAAGAGATCATACGATTCGTAGGTCACGATCAAGTCTCTAGGCTTGGGCGGGCAAAGTCCTTCCGAATCAATGTTTTCTTGTGGAGAGCATTTTGCGGCAAGTGTAATTTAGGTGGTGCTTTCTGCTCTTGGCTTCTTTTCCATTTGATTGTCGGTTCATTCATTGTTTCTGGGAAAGCGGTCAAGGAAGGAAAGCAGCATGGTGATTAGTTGCTCCATTTCATTTTTTTGTCTGAAAGCGGTTCCACTTTCCTACGGATTTGCGTTGTTGAAACACAGGCACATGATATGAAACTTGGTAGAAGAGGACGGTAAATGATGTGAGAACGATCACACATGGCGATGTGTATCATCAATTTCATGAACGAAACTGAGGTACAGTAGTATGACAGATGGCATTTCAATTCATGAACACACGCAGCGACAGACGAGAGGAACCTTGGATACCATCTGGCAACAGCTATGGCAAAAACATCCCGTCGGGCTATTTACCGGCCCGCGATTTTGGTAAAAAAATGCTTTGGCACTGTAGTAATTTTGCCATTTTTGAAGTCGTTTGGTCTCAAAAAAAAGTGTCTGGTTCAGTGATGTTTGCAACCCTGACAATATTTTTTGCTTCAAAACCATCCGGATTCATTTCGAGGAGTGTGTTTTTCCTCACAGCCGAGCCAAGAGAGTTCCAGTTTTGGAAAGCAAATCGACCCACCTCCATTGAGCGGAACGAACATACCACCACAAGGCAGGGTTAGCTGCAGCAGTGTAGCATGTTAACATGGACGTTTATTACCCCACCCCACCCCATCCCTGAAGTTACATGAAGATGTGACGCAAAAAATATTGTTTTCGTGGACGGTAGCCAGCCCGCCAGCAAAAACATGCAAAATTACAAGACCCAACGACTCTTTTTTCTGCAAATGCAATATAATGCGATGAAGAGCAAACAAGATTTCTCTTGTGACTGTTTCTAGCACAGTGAAGGTTTGCCAGGAAGAAATTTGCGCCAGTGGAGCATGATTTTGAAGAGTTTCAATGATATGGAGCATGCTCGCTGCAGATTCGGTGCGAACAATTTCCTTGTTTGGATCTGACTTCTGTGGTGTCTTTTTCATGTGCAGTGACTTTTCTCTGTCCCAAGTGTTTCTCTGACGGATTTTCCAATGCGACCTTTTCCCGTGCGGCGCACACACTTAACTCGAATCTCTTGCGGTTTGATATTTGCGGTACCAGAGTGTCAATTGATGTTTGTTATATACTCCTCTCCTGACTTGGTTACAAGTAGGCTCAAAAAATCCGAGGTGGCGGCCGGCAATGGCAGATGGCTCCAGAAATACTGTCGAAGGCAATCACTTCAACTCCGCAGAAAAAGCAGTTTCCTCACAGCAATATTGGAATGCTGAGATCTCTGGTGACAGGGTCGGGCTGCCAACTTTGTGATGAGCAAGATAGTGCGACGAATTGCCCTGGATGTGACTGGACAGGAGACCCCCTTAGAACCGCTGATGAAGACTCATTTGCAATGACATTAATCAACCTAGATGTCACCCTATATAGAATAGATGTTTCAGCTCTTGCGTGCCAAAGCACATGTCTCAAATATGCTGCAAAATGGCTGCAGAGAGGGCTACAATACAATCTGGATGCAATAGGAAGAGTTGTCCGCAATATTTGAAGAAACATCCAGTATTTTGATTAGCTCGCAATCTCGTGTAACTCCTGTAAGGTGTGGTGTTTCTATTCAGCCAAAAGCGGTGCTTGACCGGCTAGATCTTTGGCAGGAAGGGCGCCCCAAATCGGCCATGAAACCAGCACATGAGAAATCCCAGGAGCTGGAGGACAAGGCGAAAAGTGAGAACATCTAGAACATGTTTAGAAGAAGTAGAAGAGGAGTGGTGAAACGAGGAGTAGTGCGAGTTGGACTCTAGGTACTCGTAGCAAGCAACTCTGCTAAACCAATGCTTGCTGCCAAAGCACAAGAGCAGCAGGATAGCTTTTCCAGTGCAAGCAGCGGACTCCAATGCAAACAGCCAGAAAAGCTGATTGTACTCCGATTCACGATTATATGTCGTGTGTCTCTTCAGGACTTGCAGTGGAAGTGGGCCCTGCATTTATTGGAAGCACCTCTTGGTGAGATCCTAAGATGATCTAAGATGGTCTAAGATGATCTAAGATGACCAAGCTCAAACTTGTGGGAGGGTGGATATGTTGGACCACTGCACTAGGAAGCAACGCCGAGACTGACAGCGCTGTCAGGAATGCGGTGCGTGGCTTGGAATTGTGGTCAAAGTCACAGAGGGTTCTCAGGACCAGTCTTTGCTCTCCCATCTCTGAGCACATTGCAAATTGCCAACCTTGATGACCTGGACATTCTAGACCACATTGAGGCAGCAACATTGCTTTGTTCCAGCAGCTGCTGGGCGGTTGCATCCAATTTGTTGAACGAGGCAAGGCGGCGATGGGGTTGCAGCGGTTCGCTTCGCATGAAGATGTAGACTTGCTGATATCAACCTGACTCATGTCGGGGGCAGCTTTTGACCATTGCTCGCCGGGTTTACAGTAAAGGAAGTCTTGGTCTGACGTGAGTCTGAGGTGCCGAGTGCACTAGCGTATCATGCTCCGGGTTTTGGTTTCAGTCGACACTCAGGTCTGTTGGTACTCTGACCTTTTTTTTGTGTGCGCTGAGATTTGTTTTCGTGAAACATTTGGCTTGGCTTCCGGTAGAAAAGATAGAGACATGACCTGATATGTAGATCCAGATCTTGGGTGACTGTTTCCTGCAGACTGGTCAGTGGCCCAAAGTGGTGGAGTCAGACTCCTAGCAATCTTGGGTCCCTGGTCTGTGGTTGGGTGCTGCAGCCGCTGCTGCCTGGGTGTTGTGGGTACCACGAGTGGCCCGTGAATTTCAAGTGTTCTCAAACATTCTGCGTTGAATGTATTTGCAGTAAACATATTGAAATATGCTTGAACATGCTCGAACCATTTGTAGAATTTTGCATGCGGAAACTGCTGCAGCTACAAATCCCAACTTGAGCATGCCTGAGATGGGCCCGCTTTGATGGCAGAACTTCTATGAATCTAATTGACATAGTATATTTCGACATGAGTAGAGAAAGTGATGCCGCTGTGACTGCTGATCCTGCTGCTGCTTCTGGTGTAGTGTCCTTTTTCTGCGGTGGGTACACGAGTGAAGACGGTTGCGATGCTGACCGTACCACTGGTGGCATGGGCAACCCACTGAATCTAATTACCTTATACTACGGAGTTTTTGAAATATACGCTTTCGTAGTACATCATTGAATATCCATCACTGCTCACAAAGCTACAGACTTGTCAAGACACCATCCTAGCTGATTCCAATTGACTTGAAGTTTCTGAAAAGGGGAAAGTTAAGGGGAAAGATTCGGAAAGATGCTTGTCACACTGCTTGTCTCTTCCTTGAAGGTCTCAGCACTCCAGACTCGAATGTGCTGAGGTCCCCGCAGCTCCAATCGCAAAGCTGATGTCTATGATGTATCTACTGCATTTGATCATTTTTGATCATATGTTCTATATTTTATATTGTTTTTATTGTTTTATATTCTTTGTACGTGATATTCAGTGATATATTGTCTGTGTCTATCCATCCGTCGAGGCTAGTCTAGTCTAGATATTCGATGATGTCGCCCTTCACCTTTTTGCTCGTCATCGTGCCCATGGTGCCCAGCTCTCGAGTTTTTGTCGTGCTAGATAACACGAACATTTCAAATGGCTAATCGAGTGACTTGCTGCTTTGAAAAAGGTTCTTGGGGGTATAGATGTATGTATATACATGTGCATGAAGATACATAGATTGGCCGTATACTTATATGTATACATGCACACAATAATACATACATATATATATATATATATGTATAGATATGTGTGTATATGATATGTGACAAATATCCTTTGTGCTGGACCTCTAGCTCATGTTCGATGAAGCTCTGGCTGAGCTGAGCTCTCGGCAGGCAGTCATGGGGACACAGCAGAGAATCTTTCAGCGAGATGATATTGAAGCCTGTGCATTGTACCTTGGATTGCAACAAGCAGTAAACGCATTCTGTACGATCTTATTTTGGTCGATGTGGTTGTGCTGTTGTTGCTGTCATTGTTTGAAGGTTGGCTAACAAGTAGTTCCATGACATGCTGCCTTGACCTTCAGGCTTCTCACAGTCATAGCCCAAGCGCCCGAGGGTTGACTGACAAGAAATGTCTATACAGTCTTTCTACATTTTCTACAGGGTGCCCAGAGACAGTTGCAGCCCTTGTCCAACAAACCAACGTGGCCACCAGATGGTCAAATCTAAGGAGTGTGAGCAGAATGAACTGGGCGTGCAAGAGGCTTGCTAGACTTCGTCAGTTTATCTACTTAAAAGCTTCTGGAAGACGACTATGTTGCCCTGTCATCACAAAGTCTGTGTGGCGACTTTCAACACTTTTGCGTCGAAGGCAGATCTTCTTGCTGCCCTAGCAGTTGTAGTGCAAGGGTCGCCATCCGACTCGCCTCTGATGCTTGGGACAACGACAGAGCAAAACGCTGTGGCTCAGGGTGGAAAAGACCAGCGAGCAAGAAAAACCTAAAATGTTTGCAACTGCCAAGTGGAAGCTGGCATGGAAACCACATCAGCACATGTCTTTCGGCAGTTTGATAGTTGCACTGATAGCCCTTCATCTTGATCCGCACTGTGAATCCGCAATGTTCGCACAGGCTATGTCCCAGCTCATGGGGCACACTGAGAGGAGAATCTCTCAGCGGATTGAAGGTGCCACCGCTGCCACCGCTCACCCCAGCAAGTAACTCTTAAGCAACTCTTAAGCAAAGCAGATCGTGAAGAGACATACCACAGACCACGACCATCCACGACGTGTCAAAGTTTTTCGTGGCATGACCGCCTCGGGTTGTCGATCCAGATTGAATTGCACTGAGCCCGGACTTTCAGAGAAAAATGCATTTGCTTTAGGCACTTGTCAACACCGTGTTATGTCTCAGCCTTTGCTCAAGTGTGATAGCCAAACCAGACAAATTGATACAAATTGCATCTCTTGTCAAATGCTTTCTCAGTGATCAAGTTTGATTTTGTTGGTGTTTGAGTCTGAAGTCTCAACACTTAAACCTAGCATTTGTTGTTTTATTTTCATTCTGCAGATTTGACTTTAACATCTCCAACAAAACATGTTCTATAGTCATAATGTTGTTTCTTGATCGCCATGCCTGATGTCGAGTGGTCCCCTACCTGTACCTATCGGGCATGAAGTGCACTGAGGCGGCTCCTCAGGAAGCACAGAGTTTGTATGGGTAGATCTATATACACCCACACATCATCACACAACATCACACACCAGTATGCTTAAGCTGTGACCAAGCTCTCGGCCTGCCATTCCCTGTTTTTCCCCTGTGATGTGTTCAGGCTGCCTCTCATGTATAGCAGATGGTTGCCTCTCATTGTGCTCACTCAGAGAAGACTTGAGCTGCTCCTCTCACTGTGTCTCATCCGACAAACGCATTGCCGCAATCGATTTCTGTTGAGCCAAGGCTGCAACTGGCCTGCATGCACCCACGCCCAAATCTGAGAACTTGACAAGTGCAACCGTGAAACGTCAGTTTGTGGAAGCACTTCAAGGACCCTCGCGGCCCTTTCAAGTTTTCAATTTTTGTAAACCTGTTGGACATGAGGCAGTCAGCTGACATTCTGCCGCTGTGCTACTCTTGGAGTCAGGAAAACAATGTCAAATTTATCAAATTCCCAGCACATTGATCAGAACCTTGTTGCTTTGTGACAAAGGTGTCTCGATGACCGGCTGCAAGAAGTTCAAGACAGCCTATGGATAGCATATGAGGTGAAACCAAGCCTTCCCACTTCACGACATGACATGAATCATATATTCTTCGCAAGATACAAAACAATACAAAACACGCAAGTCTTCAGAGAGGAGATTGACACCAGGAATGCAGTCCCAGCAACTTGACCGGCCCTTTCATTTCTTGTGGCGCCCTTGGTACAAGTGAAACACGCAAAGCATTGTTCTTTCTGTTTTCGTCCGTGTGCACCTTCCTGAGGTTTGCCACATAAAGCAACTTGGCTCCTGAAATCTTGATGATGTCTTCGGTAGCGATCAGAATTTGCAGAACTGACATACGAAATTGCTGGACGTGGTTTCAAGTGACCCGGTCTCTGATCAGGTCTCAGACCCCCTGACAATGTTAGCAAGCGAACCGGTCTTAGAGTCAGAAGCTGACGCAGAGTCTTCCTTCTGCGGACCCCTAGCAGAACTGATGGTGGGAAGTGAGACACCGAGGACTTTATCGACTCCTTGCTGGATTTGATGAATTCTGAGCAGGCGAGTCTGATGAGTCTAGTGAGTCGTGGGACCCATTCATTTGGATACCATTGTGCATCACATTGGATACCTTCCGTATCTTCCGTTCCCTCAAGCTATGAATTCTGTCATGCATTCCATGCGCTCCTTTTTATCTGTAAGTCCCTTCTTGATACCACAAGATTCTGCAAGCGAAGCTAAAGTGAAATTGTTGCACTCATGATTCTATTGACTTGCAACTGCAACACTTCTCTGAGGTTGGTTTGCAAGATTTATACAGCAGCGGTTGCCTTGAGGGTGTGCCGCTGGGTTCAAGTTGGAAGAATCATTGCACCGGGCTGATTTTCGCACAACCTTTCCTGTGACCTACATTGTGCTGAGAATCAACATGCTGGCGGTCTTTGCTCGCCCGTTCCTGCACACAGCACGAGGGCAGTGGGCTGCCAGAAGCCTGGACAGGAACTTTGTGAAGATGTGCAGCAAAGCTCTTCAAAACTTCTTGTAAATTTGGCCGGAAAAGTTTGGTATACCGGTCTATTTGGGTCATAATACTGGGCTGGGGCTTTGAACATGCTTTTCCCAGTCCGGCACTCGATCACTGGCATCGACAATATAACATATATATATATATATGTATATAACAAAAACATACACATATGTATGTATATATTTATACATACACATATATGTATATATATTTACATCTAAATATGGTGTATATATATATATATATCTATATGCATTATATATAGTATATAGTATATACACATATAAATATAGTATATATAAATATACATATGTACATATACACATATATACAGTATACATATACATACACATACACATACATATACATCCATATACATACATACATATACATACATATACATACAGACATACAGACATACAGACATACAGACATACAGACATACAGACATACAGACAGACAGACAGACATACATACATCTCACTTTGTATTGGTCAATTTGCCTTGGAAGGCCATTTTGAACAGTTTCCACAGATTCGCTCTGAAACTGCCAATGTGAATGAAAAAACGATCCAGGCGCGCATGTCCTTTGACCTGGCATCTGCAGGCTGCTGGCCAGTCTTGGGTTTGAACCTCAACGGAGAGTTGCATTCAAAACAATTTGACTGCCTTGATTTTCCTGTCAATGATTTGGAAATGCAGTTGGACTTAGTTGGAAGTGAACTTGTCACTGCATTCGTTTAGCCATTTTGTGTGCTCAAGCTTGGCAACATGCCGGGACGATTTGGGCCGCCTGCCTCTGGTTCCTTTCATTCGGGGAACATGGTGTCAAGCTTTGTGAGCATTGGGGCAGCACCGACATCACCCCCAGAGGTGTATCAAAGTTGTGAAATGCTCAGCTCCATGGTACAAACTCCGTCCATACGACCCAAGACAGGTGTTGCCATGCAGCTTGGTGAGGTTGGACGTTCATCAGTGCGGGTGACCAAAGCTCTGATAGAACTCTTGGATGATTTGCAAGCTCTTGCAGGAGATGTTTTTCTTTTCTTGACAGCCGTAATAGAAGCATCGCTTCAATGCATCAGTACATGCCCGCTGGTGGAACGTTTCCACGACAGACCATTACATGAACCCATGATTGTCGCAGTTGTGCTCGTTATGATGAGTACCTTGTACTTCGGCATGTTTTTATGTTGCATGCGTCAACTACATGCCTGGCGCTCGAGATGGTGGACTCTTGTCATCTTTCACAAATGCTTTTTTCTCTCATTGATCTCTTACTGCAGAGGAGTTCTGACAAGCCCTGGTTGCATTCCAGACTCATGGCAAGTGGGAGTCGCAACAGAAGACCACATCAGGAAGTTGGTCAAAGAACGAAAGCGATCAGGAGAGCTCCGTCTTTGCAGCAAAGAGATGAAGTACAAGCCAGACCGAGCACATTATTGCTCCAGTATTCAGAGCAATGTTCTGCGCATGGATCATTATTGCCCATGGATGAACAATTGCATTGGTCATTTCAACTACAAGTTTTTCCTGCAATTTCTTGCCTACACAGTTGTGTCAGCCAACATGGCATGTTTTGTTATGTTGAATGCCATCTACGACTCAGTATTTGTGCCTGGCACAACGGTAACTATTCTTGGATGCGCTGGACTGGCTGGATTGCTTGCTGCGGTACTGACGCCCTTCTTCGTCTTTCACCTGTGGATGCTGTCCAAGAATTTGACCACTATAGAGTTCTGTGAAAAGTTGGAACTGGGAAGCTACATCTCGCCCTATGACATTGGATTTTGGGCCAACCTACGAAGTGTTCTGGGAGGAAATGTCATGCTTTGGTTTCTGCCAGTCCACTCCACGCCAGGAGATGGAATAACATTTCAAAGAGCTGACTTCTGGCCAAAATGATTCGCTCGATGCTAAAACTTGTCAGTTGCAGATTCAGACTTTTGCATGGGCCGCCAAAATGCCAGACACATTGACAATGAACAGAATAGCGAATGAGTGTCTGATCGGTGGCAGAGAGGGAATCCACACCTATGCATGACGGCGGGAAAAGGCACAGTGTTCCAGTTCAGGTGTGCTGTTCTGCAAGTAAATGATATGACGGTATTGTTTGAACATGTGTGGCCAAGCCTAAGCGACCAACGGGAACTTCCAAAATTGCACGAGAATCATCCCCTTTCAAGGTCAAAGGACACGCCCTGCCTCTGGAAGCCTGGACGCATGGCCAGTTACATTCCAAGATATTCTTGCCATTGCCTCAGTTTCAAAATGATACAAATTCATGGAGCTCGACAAGATTATGACTCCTCAGTGACTTCTCAGGGATTACTCCTGCCATCCTGTTCCTATCGCTTCTTCTGTCACAAGTGTTTCTAGACAGTAAGTGTATGCTGTATCATTGTTATCATTGTCATTGTTTAAGAATTTTGTCACTTCACGTATTTGCATATTCATTTCTATTTTTGTGCTTGGGAGAATGCTTCAGCAGTAGTAGAGTTTCCACTTTAATTATTTTTTTCATGGCCGAGTCTGACAGCAATAGTCAGTGTTTGCATGCAAATGCTTGGCCTATTTGGACATCAGCAAAAAATGGACGCATGATGAATATGTCTCGCCGCAGAAGCAATCCACGCGAGGTTTTCCCACGGCAAAGCGCAACTCCCATTTTCAAAAAATAGAAGCTTTCCTCTTTTCTTATGTTGTTTGCGGCTTTGCGTGTCCAGACTCTTGCATGGTGTTGCACGGCAAATCAGTTGCCAGTAGTCTTGTAATTCCAGTAACCAGATCCAAGATAATGATTTAAGCTAGCCGGAAGACTTGCCTTAAACAACTACAGTACCCCAAAGACACGCAGAACAAGATTCGGAGCGGAACATTTGCGAAGCAGAAGGAACCCAGCAAATTTGCTTTGGGCTTTTGTCGAGGGGCATTGTCATGGTATTTGTCCTCGCAAATCCCTGGATTGACGTGAAAGTCAGGGATTCGGATCGCATGCGAGTTTGAATTCAATGCTAGACCTTTGAAAAGCTTTCGCATGAGTGCCAGCCCTTTTTTTTCACGTTTTTTTTTCTTACCAGCCGCTTTAGCTTGAACAGAGTTGGAGTGCGATCAGTTACAACTTGGTGAATCAATTTGCAAGTCTCCCAAAAAAATTACAGTACATACCTCCATTAGCAGCCCTTTCCCAACCTTTTCATGCCCAGAGCTACTTTTCAGAGTAGATTCGATGTAGTTGCAACAATGTAGTTTTGACATGTTTTAGTTTGTTTTAGATTTGACAGTCACACTTCCATCGATTTGGAAAAAGCAGCCAGCAGATGTGGAGGGTGCTGCTGAACTGACGCTACTGGAACTAAAACTCCTAGCTGCAAGCAGCACTTTTTGGCGGCTGATTTGCCTAGACACGGCCTGGCCTTGTACTCGTTGGTCAAGAGATAAACAGATGCAGTGAAAATATGTAAAACTCATCTTGTTCCGAAACTGCAATCTTCATACTGTGGAAGTACTCGTAACATCTCGTAATGTAACACGTAACAATGTCGACTGCGAGCTGAGAATCTGGCTCTTTCTGGAGAAGCTTGGAGAGACATTGGAGATGAGGCGCTTCAGAGAGGCACTCAAGCTGACGGTCAATCATTCTTTTGGCGCAAGGCAGAGGTCCATCTGCCACCCCGGATGTCTATGCCTCCTGCTATCCTTAGCAGGACATGCTGCGAATCAAAAACATGGTGGCTGAAGCAAGTAGTGGTCACAGTCCTCAAGGTCTTTCTATCAGAACAAAGTCTTCTGTGCCTTCACTAGTCACTTAAGTGATCTTTAATTTATCATGCAAATCCGTTGTCAGTGACAGATTATCACCCTCTAGACTTCGTCCGGCAGGATCACGCCAGTCCGGATGGAGGGCTGGGATCTGAAGTCCTCGCATCCTGTTCAAGATCTTACTTAACAAGGCGTGACTCTCATGTGTGTTTGAGGCCTAGCCACCGGCGAGATCAGCAAGATCAGCAAGAGTGTCACTGTCTTGAGTACAGGGTGGTCTCCTCGGATTCTCATTTCCTGACAGTCCTGACTGTCCTGACTCTCGCATCTGGCTGCCATGCAGCAGATTTGTGCCGTTGGTTGTGACTTCCGGCTGAAGGCACCATGCATCGTACCCGGTTGCCATTGCAGCGATGTGGAACGCCATGCTTCCAGACTACACCATCCGGCTTGAGGCACAAGCACTTCCCATGCAAAATAACAACATGTCATGGTAGCTTCACAAGTTAGGCACAGGCTTTGCAACGCTACTCAGCTTTGCAGTCAAGCCGATTTGTGGAATGGCTTGGAAAAAGTCAGAATATGTCAGAATCATTTCGAACATTGCAGGATCACTCCTTCGACAACCGCTACTGTAGCCTCTATGGGACTTGTTCGTCTGACGGGCGCTTTGCCTGGTCAGCATCTAAGGGCTGAGACGAGACGTGTTGCAGAGGATCAAGAAAGATACGACCACTTGTGACCCTATACCCTTTGCCAGTGATAGTGGAACTAAGCAAGCAGACCCACCTCCACTGCAACATGCTTGTACCCTCACGGAAATCCTCCAACAAACGAGCACGGTGCGAGTACCTTGCATTTGTGATTTCCAGTTGAGGCTAGGAGAACATCTTCGTGGGACTTTGGTGCGGACCTGTGGCGGATTGTACCTCAAAGGCTTCAAGGTGGGATGTTCTTGCGCAGAGCGAGAATTGTATTGGCCCGTTTAGGAACTGAACCTTTCACAACCTTTCTCAATCAAATTGAGATGAAGTGCAAGTAGACTCCAACTTGTCGTAAGGAAGTCCAGTGCGCAGCACATTTGTCAGGACATTGGACAACTGGCTGAGCAACTCTTTGATTTGGTGGTCCAAGGTGTGGCAGAAAGACATAGAGAGACTGCGGTTTTCTCGTTTGGTTCCTCCGTGAATGCAGCACTACTCGTATCAAACGAAGTTTAGGAGATAAACTTCTGTGTTACGGAGATCTGAAGGGTGGAGTACAAAAGAGAAGAGTAGAGAAGAGTAGAGGCGAATGGCCTGGAGAAGAGGAGAGTAGAGAAGAGCAGAGAAGAGTACAGTAGGCTAGAGAAGAGTGGAGAAGAGAATGGTCCGGCGGTCGCTTTCTGTTGCTTTGCGCAGTCGAATTGTTGCGTCAATGCTGCAGTTTTGCATGATTGTCTCCTTTTTTTATTTCTGTTTGAACCATTTTAGTACTGTATATTCTTAGAACAACACATTTGTTCTGTTTTGGCGCTGATGTGGATCTGGGAGCTGGCATTTCAAGAGATGTCAAGAACCAGGGATGTCAAGAGAAACAGATGCAGAGAGACACAGATGTCCAGAGCAGTGAAGAGAAAGGGCTGTGAAGAGAAAAATATCAAGAGAAAGAGATGACAAGAGTAAGAGATGCCAAGTGAAAGAGTTGATAAGAGAAAGGAATTTGAAGAGCAAGAGACGACAAGAGAAAGAGATGCAAAGAGAAAGAGCTGATTAGACAAAGGGACGCGAAGAGATAGAACTATCAAGAGAAGAGATGTCACGAGAAAGGGGTGAGAAGAGAAAGGAAAGAAATGACGTGAGTAAGAGATGTCCGGAACAAGAAATGCCGGGAGCAGGAGATGTCAAGAGACGGAGAAGAGACACATATGTCACGAGAAAGAGTTGATGAGAGAAACAACATGTCAAAACAAAGAGATGGCAATAAACAGCAGGCAGGTGGATTTGGCCACATCATGTTAACCAACATTGACGGGTACATTAATGTAATGTCTCTCGTTCTCCACTCCATTGCAAAGACGCAGGCCCAGACTCTCCGGCGTCGCGAGCAGATGTTTTGCTGTGTGACCTGCAGTTTACCCGTCTACAGTTTTGTCACCATGACTGGGAAATACTTAACCATTCCACGATAAACTAAGATAGATCATCATAGATGATCTAGTTTGTGTTGGCTGGCCTTTGATCATCATGATTGGTTTGTCCTTCAGCCTTCACCTTTGGTTCTCCCCAGTTGAGCTTACAAGATCCTTCCTGATTTTTTTAAAGAAGCAACATCTTGTTCTAATCCTCCGCCACCCGGCAGGTACACACCCTCCATATTCTTGCCGGCTCTTCATGCCTTTCGTGGAACGGCTTGGGCTGTACCAATCTGAGTTGATAGAACAAATCCTAGCAATGAACTTAGCAGTTCCACGCGCGTTGAAGAATATGAAGCTGAAGGGCATGCCCAAGAAGGATTAAGAACATTCATTTGGTTCGCAGGACAGCTTAGGGACGCATTGTCACCTGGACATGAGGCCCCTATTGGGTTTCTTTGGAGGGACACTGGAGGCCAAGAAACTGTGCAGTGAACACAGTTTCATTTGATTCAGGATAGCTTGACATCATTTGATTCAGTTGATCCAACAATTGAGTGCAGTTTGAGTATGATTTTAATGCACCCGATCACAGTTGGCACAAGGCTCATGTTCCTGAAGAGGGAATTCAAGCTTGGCTGGAAGACTTTTACATGATGGCCAGGAACTTGAAGAGTCAGATGCTGCGCATTGCACTATTGCACATGTTTGTACTATGTCACCATGTCTTCAAAATTTCTTGTGTCGAAGGCCAGAAACCCTTTGGTGCAATTTGCGGCTATTGCTCCTTTCCTAGCAGAAGCTGGGCTGCAAGCAAAGTCACCAGTTGGGTTCCAGTAACTTGGTTTTCACAACTTGAGCACAGCCCACGATTTGGTTCTGACGCGGGAGTGCTAGGAAAAGATGCGATACCAATCCGGCTGCCACCTTACTTTTTGCCTTGAAGTAAAGAACTCTGCAGTGTTGCCACGAAAGAGTCGCACTTGAAACCTTACTCCACAAAGAACATTGAAAAGCCTTAGGTGCTGAGATACCAGCTGTGCGCGGCTTTGGATTTCATGTGATAGAGAGTCAACCTCAGTTTTTTGCCTTATTTGTTTGAAGCATTTGACTGTCAGATTCATGGCCACATTGGTCTCTCCAGTAGAAGGCCATGTTTGCCACATTCGACCGCACGCTTTGAACATCTTTAGACCCCAAGGCAGGGTGGAACATATATGCCCAGGCTGGCGGGAACTTGCCCGATTTTTCCACAGTGAGCTGGTTTTGAAGCAAGCCGCAGCTGCCACAGCTGAAGCCAGGAGATGGTCAGAAGTCCTTGTGTGGAAAGGGAGTAGAAGCTTGGCAGTTCAACACATCCATTCGCAGGGTGGGGTCAAGCAAGGAGTCACGAAGTCCAGAGGTTCAAACCATGTCGAAGTCGAACATTCACTGTAGCATCATATGGCATGGTGCACCCCAAGGTGAATGCGAGGACAACAAGGAGAACCAAAGCCTGACGGGTTTCTCAAATGGGTTGTTCAGAGTTGGAAGAACACCCAAATGATATTGAACGATGGCTTGGACGTTTCAAACAGCTCAAGGAGGCATTCAGCGAGCTCATTGCTAGCATCTCAAAGGCTGCAGAAGGTCCAGAAGGCAACGGGCACTCGTTGGAAGATTTCGGAGTCAACTAGGAAGTTGTGCAGTGCCACATTGTGGGAGGTGCTTGGTTCAAGAATAGACATTCAGTACTTGTTGGAGGCACTCTTCAGTTTGTCCATCTTCATGCATTGCGGAAGGACGGATTTGTGCTTTTTCTCTTTGATCAAGCCCAAAGCTTCTCTTGTGTGGTATGGACAGAGCATCTAAGCATCGGTTGAGATGTCTCAGTAGCACCTCAAACCAAAGTCTGCGTGTAGGCAGATGGGGCTACCTATTCGAGTATCGCATCTTTCCGAGCAGTGGTCTTTGTGCCATACGAGGCAATGAAGTCGACCATCATGTATGTATTTAACATCAAAGTCATACACTGATGCAGGTTAGTGACGATTAAACACCAGATTTATTACAACGTGCTTTTGGCCGTATCCACTGTGATCCGCTCGGGCGAATTCATTCTTGCCAGTGTTTGTGTCATTGAAGTGAGTTCTGATCGGAGAGCTTTCGTTTGGGGCTTTGGCTTTTCCCTTTGTACAGCTTCTAGCTGCATGGTTTTCCGTAGTATTATACATCGGGACAAAGGCTTACAAGGCATTCCTTGAGACTTAAAGTAAATCTGTTTCGTTCATGGAGGTGCTTCTGATGACATTCTACGAGCTCTACCATGTTGCCAGCAGCTTTGAAATTCTTTGGCGAATTGAAATGCGCACTTCATTTACCTCATGCGTTTTGGACCTTAGATAGTACCGCAAGGCCATACCGCTTTTTATTCCCGTCAAGGACGTGAAGTGTTTGTGCTCACCGAAGTGTCCCTCTACGCAAGCATTCAGAGTCCCAGAGTCCAACAAAAGCCCAACAAACTGCTAATTTTGTACAAACTGGAAAGGAGCTTGCAGCTTTCTTCATGTACCGTGGTCCGGTGTGAGGGCCTCAGATCCAGCATACTGCAGTCTTGTCTCAAAATGATGAATCATTGAATAAACCGAATAAACCTGGAATGAACTTTGAATCAATCTTGCCATGGCTGGGATAGCATGGCATAGCTGCACCAGGCGGAACATGGCGAAATTTTCTGCGATCATTCAGCAGTCTCAGGACCTTTCCTCACTGCAACATGGTGCGCCATTCCGAGCCTGACAAAGATACAGGCCTGGCAACGGGCAACGTCTACCGGTTGCCAAGCCATCTGTGCAGGATATGGTTGGCATAATTTGGCATATGGTTTGCATCAATTTGTGTGAATTCTGAGTGGTGTGCACAGAGTCGGTGGCCTCCAGGCCTTGAGGAAGCGGGCAAGCCCAGTCAGTCGATCAGGCAGCTGCGAATTTAGTAGATTGGTACTCTTTTTGCCATATTTCATCTGCAGGCCAACTTAAGCTCAACCGCACTCGCTCACACTTGGGATTTTGGCATGACGCTTTTCCAGCTGCATTTTCTTTTGTCATTGTTCTTGCTTGAACATGGCCTAAAACAATGCACATAGAATGGCCCACTTTGGTGTGCGGACGTGCACATGCCAACGAACAGCTCCTTTTCGGCGGCGATGCACACCTCGCAGTTGGTTCCTTCCCAGGGCTTAGGCCTTTACATGGCTGCATGCCTTCCATGGCATTGGCCTGCCTGCCCCCCAGGGTGGTTGAGGGTGGGCACCCTTCAAAGTTGGTTTGGGCCCCAAAGTCTACGGATGCCACTCCCTACCACAAAAGTTACACTTATAACTAAGTTCCAACTTTGGTGTGCGGACGTGCACATGCCAACGAACAGCTCCTTTTCGGCGGCGATGCACACCTCGCAGTTGGTTCCTTCCCAGGGCTTAGGCCTTTACATGGCTGCATGCCTTCCATGGCATTGGCCTGCCTGCCCCNTCCTTTTCGGCGGCGATGCACACCTCGCAGTTGGTTCCTTCCCAGGGCTTAGGCCTTTACATGGCTGCATGCCTTCCATGGCATTGGCCTGCCTGCCCCATCCAACCTCCTCCTCTGAATTCCTGGGAACCCGAAAAAAAGGCCCTCTAGTGTCCTCTCTCGGACGCTCTGTGCTGCCTCAGGCTCCTCACACATGCACTGACTCCTCAGTTTCTCCTCACACTGACTCATCCTCATGTGACTCCTCTCTGGACCTCAAGTGTGTTTAACATTGATGTCTGCCATTTTTCGAGAGGCGCAAGTCACTTCACCTCCATCTTGGAGGTATCTATGGATGGCCGACGAGGACCATCGTCCCAGTCTCTTCACCAGTTCAATGTCTGAGGTAGCCTGATATAAGGCGGTAGCTCCTCCCACCCGCAGGCTATGGGACAAGAACCTGTCCCGGGGCAATCCTACCCCATCAGCGGCGCTCTGTAGCAGGTGCTGGATCTCAAGGCGCTTCAGGACAGTGCCTGAGGACCATCTAAACAGGGGTTCCTGGCTCTCCCTGCCTCCGGCTCTGAATCTGCTCGGCCAAAATCTCCTCATCCTCACCAAAGCTTCAACTGGACATAGAAACCTTCTGCCAGTCGCTTTCAACATTTTTGCATCACCAAAACTGAGTTGATCCACCTTGGTTTTCCTGAACTGCAGCGTTACCTCCTCTGGGCTCTCCTCCACTGCAACCCCTCCGGTGGAAAAACGCACGTCACATCCTCTGAGGATCATCTCCTTGTCAACACCGTTTGACTCTGCAAATTCCTTGCACCGGAGCATGTAGAACCAAGCTGTAGTGACTGCAGCAAAAGCCATTGCTGCATCGGCTGCGGATGCCGACGGTCTTCTCTGCTCCTCTGGCCCAATCAGCTCATTTCCCAACCACTGCAGCATCTCCTGTGTCACCCCCAACCTCCTCGGTCTCCTGGTTGTTGAACGTCTGTCAAGACCCCCAAGCAAAATCCATACTCGGTGCATCCCTTCCGTGATGTCGCCAGCCCCAACACGCTTGTGTGCGGTCTTGATGGCGAAGATGCTCTGTCGTATGGTGTTCACGGAGGCTCCTAACCACCCAAGGTATCCAATGTACGCCAGCAACTTGTTCTCCCTGTGGACTGCATCTTCCGATCTGTCCAAGTACTCTGACAACCACTGCTGACGCTTTGCCCATGCTTTCCATTTAGCCCAAGCTCCTGCATAGGCTTTCTCCGTGGCAGGGCTCTTGTCTCCATGCATGTTCTCCTCTAGCCACTCCTCCACTCTGTCACCAACTTCTCCACAAAACGGCCTCACCGTCAAGCCTACGTTGGCCACAAACTGCTTGGATACCTGCTCCGCGATCTCCTCTGTTGAGCGTTTGGGTCTTCGTCCTCCAGCTCGACCACCATACAACTCCTCATCTTCGCTGCCGCTTGTATCTGACTCATCCAGCATCGAAATCCACCACGCCTCTGCCCAACGGTTGACCCAATAGGTGTCCTCCGGTTCCTCACAGCCTCCAGCACGGCGTCCATAATAGCCTCGCTTCCACTGTCGAAGCCACACCAAAATTTGGGCAAGGGACTCCGGGCCTTCCTCCTCAGTGCACATGCCAGCTCTTTTGGCTTCATCCTCAATGAAAGACTCGACCAGGTGTCCAGCCCACAAAAGCAGACTGGCTGCCGTCTGCATTCCGGTCGCCCTGCATCCTTCCTTCGCCAAGCGCTGCACTGATTCCCCACGCTTCAAGTCGGAGATTGGTCTTCCTTGCAACTTCCAGATCTCCTCCTCAGTCAACCTCCGAAGATGCCCTGGTGGTCCTCTGCGATCAAAGAGATAGGCAGGCAAAATGCCTTCGGTTCCTTCGCACAACTTGGGCCACAGGCACGGTCCATCCGTACTGTGACAGGTCTCCCTCTCACCATCATCTGTCCAATAGTAATGCCCTACCGGGCACGGGAGCATGCGATCACGAGGGATGCCACTCTCTAGCTCCAGCCGGGCGGGTCGTCTCCAAACCAAATCCTCCCACGGCCTGGACTTCAAAATTGTGTGCACCGGCACTGGGGCTCCCACTTTCACCAAACCGTCCTGCCACGTTTCAGGCAGAGCTCCTCCTGGCCTCGCCACAAAACATCTTCTGCGCCGGGCCATTGCCTCCCCGAACTCTGTGGTGACAAACTCAATGACTCCATAGCCCCAGCCCATAGAGCGGCACCGCTTCTCTCCGATGTCCCACGCAACCTTGCGAGGCCCTTCAGCAACCACCAACCAAGCCTCCACTGTCTTCGCAGTGTGCAGGACCCTTTGCAGCTGCCTCCCTTGCTCGTCAACGCCCAAAGTGGCGCAGAGGATGACCGGGCCACCACCTCGAGGTGTCTCAACCCGGGCACCCAACAAACTTGCTGCGACCTCAAAATCCAGCACCTCTCGTCCTTGAGCTCTCCATTCTACCACCTGAATGCTGGCCCAAGGAATCTGTGGATCTTGTTGAACCTGTCGTTTCAAACGTCGCTCCTTCAGCTGCATCAATGTCTTCCGATCCTCATCGTCCGTGCCGTACAAAAAGCATGGTCCAAACCGCTCCGAATCCTCCAAAGCTTGTCTGACCGGCGGCTTGACGTCGACCACCGTCCAACCTTTGCCTTCTGCAAAACGGCCAAACTGCTCCTCAGTGCACCTGGTGACGTAGTCCGCGTCAATGTTGTGATAGGTACGCCACCAACCTGCCAAAACTTGGATCCTCCACCTCATCTCAAGCATGTTGATGACCCTCACCAAAATGCGGCCTCCCCTCACATTGCTCTTGCGGCCTTGAAGCCAACGCTTGACCACCATGTTGTCCCCTGCGTACACCACCACGCGGCCTTTCCACTTCTCAGCCATTGCACACGCAAATGCGACAAAGGACAACATCTCCGCCATGTGCACCACAATCTCTTCGCCCTCGGACGCAAGCTCCTCATCTGTCAAAACCGACATCACCCAAGGCTTCAAGGCGACCACCGTCTCTCGGAACACGCACCCATTCCTCCAGTCGATCGCACCCACCACCATGGTGGTTGCATCCGAAGAGACAAAAACCGCCTCCTTCCATTCTCCAGGCAAGCTCAAGCGCTCCAGTGGGGGTAACATTTCTCTGAGGGTGGTGGCAAACAGCAGGTCCCATTGGGAGGTGCGGGCACTCAACCACCTGCAAACCTCGAACAGCTCCCAAAGGTCTCGCCATGCGTTGTCGGTCTCCCACTCCTCAGTGCCGTCGCCCTTCAAGTTGACCTGAACCTTGGCCTTCCCATCAACGCCCTTCAGGAACTTGTCGGCGGCCTTCAACTCATTGCACAGACCGGGGATGATAGCGGCCCAGCCAGTAAGGATTCCCCTGAACTGCTGCATCTCCTTGAGCGTGATGTCCCGCCGCCCGTAGTCGAAGACCTCCCCTGCCAACAGCACCGCTCCCTTCTGGATTCTTCGCTCCGGCAAGGCTGCTCTCTCGGTGTGGGTCTCGAGGATCACCCCCCAGACAGTCTGGGTAGTTTTGAAGGCTCCTTCCAGCTCATCCTTCTCCTGGTTCACCGCCTGCGTGCCCAGCAACTTTGTGACTCCATCCTCGAAGACCTCTGCGCTCACCCATGGTCTGAGTCCGACCCAAGGTTCGACCAAAATGCAGTCGTCCACCAGCACCTTGGCATCAAAACCATCTGACATGTCTCGCCGACTGCTGGAAGGTCGATGGGCGCGATGATACTCCTCCGTTGCGCGGCCCCACATGCACCACTCTCCCGGGCTGCCACTGAACCCGAATGAAGACACCAAGTAGATCACGGTCAGGTCGCCTTGAACAGTCTCCACCCTTGAGTCCTTGCCCACTTCAAAAGCTTTCTCCGGTTGCCATGGTAAATCGCCTGCAAACAACGAAACATCCTTGGGAGCTACCCATAGGAGCCTGAACGCTCCTGCAATGTCCTTCTTGGCCATGAGTACTGGAACACCTGGGGCACGGTGCTTCGCCCAGACAATGCGTCGAGCCACCTGAGCATGTTGAGGTTGTAGAGCCGGTGGGTGCCAGAACTTTGACGTGGCACTGTTGACCGTGCGCTGATCGTGAACCACCCTTTTCTCCGAGCTGATGGTACGGTCCGGCAACATCTTGTCCACCGCCTCAAATGGTGAAGACACCACATCTCCCAACTCAGACATGTCGGCCTTGACAACCAGGATGCGGTGCTTTTTGGCATCCTTGGCGATCTGTTTGTAGACCTGGTCCACGTTCCTCTTTGCGTTGGGATGTAGCCTGGCTCTAACTCGATTCCTTGATCCCACGTACCTGGCCGACATGCCATGTGCTCGAACTTCACGTAGGTACTGCAAATGATCAGGGTGCAAAACCTCATCAAACTCCCGCGAATCCACTCCAGCTAAGTTCATGAGGCCTTTCTCCTCTCGCACTTCCCACAGACTCTCAGCAGCCTTCTCAACAGTCCCAGCCACCTGAACGAGCTGAGTCCCCTTTTCTACCAAAGCGGCCCACCCTGTGGCTGTGTTCTCAAACTTCTCCTGAACCTCTGTAATGTACGCAGCTGCAGCATCCTTTGCCTCTGGGCTGGGAGCCGCATAGCGCCCAGATGATCCCGCATGCCCCCTTGACTCTCCTCGGTCTGGGCTTGCATCTCCTCCTTCTCTAGCATCCGGGTCATCACCTCCTTGGCCAGGCCCAGGCTCTTCATCCTCTTCATAGCTACCCTCGTCGCCCCATCCATAGCTGTTCCAGCGCTCCTGATCGACCACTGTATCCTGCAAGAGGAAAATGGTGAAGCCAGTCCATCGCCCATAGCCAACGTTGACCACTCCTGCCTCTTGCCAATTATCGTCAATCCTCACCCTCACATTCCTCTCATTGACCAGAATGGTTCTGCGATCCGGCTGAAGCTGATGACCCCAAGGCCAATCCCACAGCTGGGGCACGAACAAATGTTCACGAGAAACCACATGAACTCTCCTCACTGTGCCTGCTGCCAAATCTGGTACCTCCCAAAAGTCCACAACGGGGTTACCCCCACTCTCCTCAGGATCACTTGTGGGTTCACCGCCCTCATCACCGCTCTCATCGGGGTCATCTGGTCCTGGCTCACTCATCTCTCCACCCACAGGGTCACCTGCTTCCGTACCTGCAATTGATGGGTCATAGCCAGAAGACTCACCTTCGGCTCCTTCACCTCCAGGTTGGCCCACAATAGCATCCAACAAACGTTGTTGCTCCTCACCTTCAGCTGTGCACCACCTGCTCTGGCCAGCCCGTCTGCGTTTGGCCGACTCCACGGACTCCTCCCCAAAGAGCTCGTTCATCTCGGCGTCCTCCCACATCTGTCTCAACTCATCCTCAGTATGCCACCTCACTGGGCTCCTCCACGCTTGATCCTTCTCACCTTCACTTGCCCCGGTGACTTCTTCTAGCTCATCCTCATCGTCTCCACCAATCTCCCGCTCCTCATTGGTAGCTACAGAGCCATTGGCGCTCTCCTCAGCACCGGCTTCCCGCCCCACCTCTTCTGCAATTCCGTCAACGACCTCCTCAGGAGCGATGTTCTCGTCAGCCTCCTCGTTCAACTCAAGCATCTCTTCATCTGCAAGGGCTGCATTCTCTTCAAACACCGCCTCATTCTCAGGAGGTTCGTTCTCCTCAATCTCAACCAAGCCATCCTCGGCCTCCTCATCATCATCCTGACTCCCATCCTCACGTCGTCCTCTCTTGCCGCCCGCATGGCTAGAAGCCTGTAACTGTGGTTGGGCTAAAAACCTGGCCCCCCCCAGTGTACTCTGCAAAACCTGAACCACTGCCTCCACAAATGGCCAAGCATAAGCACCGGCTTCCGTGCACCGGGTCACATCCTGCCCGTTGCGGGCGCCTTTCAATGCCACATGTCTATGGTGGGGCCCAACTCCAGGACAGGGCCGAAGCAAAAGCTGGCGGAGCGGGTCATGGCGAGGAAAAACCAAACGGGTCTTGTGCACATAGTAGGCATTCGGAACGTCAGGAGGTCCCAGGCCCCATGCACACATCACAAAGTCCATGTAATCCACATCGGACCGCTGTAGGATTCGACGCCAGATTGGTAGATCCCATTGTTTGGGGTACCGGCCACTAGAGGCCGACGATTCGCAGATAGGAAACTGGCCCTGGTCCAATGCTTTCTCAAAAAGGCGTGCGCCAAACTCCGACAGCTGATTGCCATCTTGTTCTCGTTGTGCATGGGGACCAACTCCTGTACCTTCGGGATGTCCGAATGTGCGGGTCCCTCCGTTCTGCAACTGCCAGTCGCAATAACTGGTACAGGGAGCAGCAATCCACCAAACGTTTGCCTCAGTCTGATCACATGCTCGCAACACCTTCTGCTGGACTTCAGGACGTAGAAGATCTTGGTCGGCTCGATAACCCTCCTTCCGGTGTGGATCGTGGTAGACCTCAATCGGGGGCAATGCAGGGCATTGTCTCTTCCAAACCTCAGAAATGCGGCCCGTCCCAGCAAACACCTCCTGTAGGACCAAATGTGGCGCAGTGGTAGTAGCTCGTGGCATTGGCACTTCCCGAAGCACTGTTGCTGACGTTCCCCCTGCGGACATCAAGGCCACAGATGACAGACAGCTATGTTGCCTGCAAATAGTGGACACTTCTCCCGCTTTGCGATCAGCCTTGCAAAGGCGGCAATGTAAACGTCCTGGGGCTGTCTGCGCTTGATCATGTCGAGAATGCCAAAAGAAGGTAAAGCCCAAAGCGGGGGTAGAAGCACACTCCTCCTGGTTGAGGAACTCCTCCACATCAAAACTCTCAGGCATTTCCAAAACGACCATATGTCCCTTCCAAATCAAAACCGGAAGAACCCATCCTCCTGAACTCCACTGGCTGCCAACAATGCTCTCGACCAGGAGCCCCCCACGGTAATCCGCCCTCAGGACGACTACCTTCGCCTCTTGTAAGCACTGCACTGGAAACATAGCCAGGGAACGGAAGTCCTTCTCATGTTTGGCCGTGACAAGGTCGTGGACATAGATACGCGCCTCATGCTCCACGGGGGACACCATTTCCTGGGGCTCTCCCATAGCCGACGCTGCTTCCACCGCCAATCTGGTCTGTTCAACACGGATCTCTTGTGCCTGACGTTGGGCCTCGCCCATTGACGGCCATCTGCCTTCTCTATGCTTGAAGACTCCTGCTGCCAAGCTCAATGTCACACACTGTCTGCGCTCCTTCACTGGGTCGGCGACCTTCATCAGGGATGCTAACTCATCGGTCATGAACACTTCCTCCTTGTAGTCGAAGAAGTTCCACTTCAGCCCATCGACCTCTACCACCCCCTTTCCTGGTCCATCTCCTCCCCACTGTGTCGGCTGAACATTGAGACGGGATGACCCCGCTTTGACCCCTGAAGACTCCTCCAAGAACGTCGCAGCTTCATTCGCCAACTCACCCAGCCCATAGGTGGCCATCTCCGTCATGAGCTCCTCAAACTCGACCTTGGGTTCTCGAGCTACCCTTGCCGCTGCCCAAGCATAAAGATCATCTGAAGCCTCCTCCAGCTCCTTGAGGACTCCATGGTTCCCCAATTTCTGCGCCTCCTTGATCAAACTCTGCGCAGCGGCCGGGGCACTCTCACCGTTACGGCCTGAATGGGTCTTCTCTGGTTTGTAGGCCGTCTCTCCCCATGTTTGGGCTGGCCCTGTCACCAGCTGCTGGACATCCTCCTGAGCCGTGTAGTCGACTTTGAACTCCTCTGGGGGTTCCCAAAACCTGACATTCTTCTGGGCTGAACCTGCCTTGCTACCTGCCGGCTCTGCACTGTTCCCTTTGGTCCCTTCTCCAGCATCACATGCGCTTTCAGCCCCCGCACCTGCAGTCCTCCTCTTGCCGTCCTGTACCTTCTCATGCTTCTCCTTCTCAACCTTACTGCGTATCTCCTTGATCTTCAAAGCAACACTGTCTTTGGTTTCTAACTTCATCCTCTTCAATCCTCCTCGCTTCAAGAACTGCATCTGCACTGCCGGGTCCAAACTCTCAAAGGACCCACGGAGGGGCTCATGGGATCTCTGGCACCCACTGACGTTGCAGCCGACGTGGCATAGATTCCCCCAACATAGAAGGTTCCCTTGACGATCAAGAGGGGCACGTTCCTTCGCACGGCTCACTTCCTCATTGCTAAGCTTGGGCCCCCACAATGCCTTCAGACTTGGCTTCTCTAGTTCAACTCCTCCGGCAGATGGTGTGGGTCCTGGCTGAGCAACTCGGTCTCTCCTGGGGTTGCCCTGCCAGGTCAGATTCCACAAAAGGCGCTCCTGTTTCCGGTCGATCCTCGGCAACACCTCCTCTTGAAACCAGGATCCAGGACGCTGAAGGTCGAAGACGGTCGGCATCACCAGCCAAGCTTGGCCATCTGGCCCCGGCAACAAGGCATGGAACTTCAGCTCGGACAGCGTCATAGTTTCCCGACCGACCTCCTTCTTCAAGCGCCGGAGAAGATCTTTGAAGTCCTCCATGCATCTCCAATGAAGCTCCTCCCACAAGTCCATCACTACGTTCAACGGCCATCTGTGAGGAAGGCTCAAATGCCATTCCGAGAGCAGTTCCAAGGCGCTCGTTCGCACCCGGCCGCCATTCTGCCCCATAGAGTAAACACCAGACATCTGTCTGGCGACGCACTCTCGCCACCCATTCATCGAATCTCGTAGGCGGGGCAGGGCGTTGCTCCTGTGAACCTCCTTTTGCTCCTCTGGCTTCAGATGCAAACTGATCCAACTCCGCATCAGTATAGCCAATGAAGTCGGCCGCAGACAATGCATGGCGTTCATGAGCTCCCCAGTAGGGTCCAGCCAGACCAATAGCCAAGCGCTGAGTCATGCGCTGCCTGAATCCAGCTGAGCGCAGCTTTGTTGCAGCTCCCACCTGAGCTGAGATCAGCCCGTTCGCAAGGGCTTGGCCGTGCTCGTTCTCACCAATCTTCACATCATACTGACCACAAGCACGCATCAGGAAAACCAGCTCCTCAGATTGTCTCCCAAGCCCTTTCAGCGTCCCTGCCGGTTGAGAACCGGACCCATCAACCTGATGTCTCACAAGGGTCGCCAACTCCGCTGTCTGGTTCTGCAACGCTTTGGCTATCTGCTCCACAGGCTCCTGGCCATCAGTTGCCGCTCCGGCTTTCCGGTCTACCACATCTCCTGGCTGGTACAAACTCGGTGGAGGGATCCTCAAGCTTTCTGCTCGTCTCACAGCTGAGACATCCCGGCCCGGACTGGGCTGCTCTGGACGCCCATACACTCTCGGTCCTGGCACTACCGGGATGGGGGGCTCCTCAAGCTCCTCTGGTCCTGCCGGTGTCTGGAAAGAAGTGGGAATGGGTGGACAATCTACCCGGGCTGGACTTGGTTTTCCTTGGGACTGGGCGGCCGACAAAACGCTCCAATCAGACTCAGGGCTCGGCCTCTCCTTCTCAGCCAAGTCCTTCCTCCACCTAGTAAGGAATCTTGTCAACCCTCGCTGCCCTTTCTCCTTCTCAACCTCAGCCTCATCAATCAGCCGCCTCAAAACTTCAACATCAGTGAGAATTCGCTCTCTGGCAATGCTAACCCTCACCTGATCCTCTCGAATCCCTTCCTCCTTCCCATTGGCAAACTTCTCCAGAAAGGTCTCCAACAGCCTTGGCTCCACCTCCGATCCGGGTGAACTCAGCATCTCAATCCGTGCCAAATTGCGTTGGATGTTGGACTTGGGAGTGCTTCCTGGAGATCGGCCCGGGATCTTCCTCCTTGATCTCCTTTGGGGGTCTTCAGCATCTGTAACCTTCAGCCTCCTTTGGGGGTCTGCAGCCTCTCCTCCTCTCATCCTCCGGGGGGACTCCTCATCCTCATAGCCTCTCGTCCTTCTCGGGGGGTCTGCAGCCTCATAAGACCGTGGTCTCCTCCGGTTTTCTCCATCCTCAGCGGTTCCACGGAGAAGGCTCCTCACTCGAACCTCACCATTGTCGGGATCCTCATCAAAGTGCTCGGTGTCTGCTTCCTCCGCCCCTGGTTCCTGCAAGCGACTCCGTGCCCTTGAACGAGACCTTGCCCTCCTTGAAGTAGAGGTGTCAGGAGCATCTTTGCATGGTTCGTGGTCACAGCACCAACGCACCCCAGAGTGGAACTTAGTACCTAATTTGAAACAGCTGACAACTCCACACTTATCACCATACCGTTTTGAAAGGTAGAGAGTGGCATGTTTCGGACACAAACTACGGGTACTACTGACAGGGAAATCCCCTTCAATGGCTTGGTGAAACGGCTGTCCGGCTACACTGCATCTACTCTCAGCCAATGATTTCAGTCCCTCGTCAGTCATCCACGTAATCTGAGCAGCACAACAGGATACATCCTCCGATTCAGACTCAGTAGCATAGTCTCGAATACGACCCACCACCTCGGCAACCGTCCGTTGTCCCTTCGGTACCATCCAGTTCCAAAAGGATTTCGACAGACCCAATGCCCCTTGTTGAGCTTGGGACATCTGAAAACGCTCTCCATTGAAACGTTTCACCAGTCCATACTCAGTGAAGTGTTCAGCAGCCTCTTCCGTGCAGACCAAATTCCGGCAAAGGTGGATCTTGTCAGCCTGGTTGATTTTCCTCACCAAAGAGGGCGTTCCCCGTGCCGTATCAGGTTCAACTGGCAGAAAAAGTCCATGAGTTCGAATGTTCTGCGGATCCGAACCCACCGAAAAAACTGCAACTTCGTCTCCCCGGCGCACAACAACCTGCTTAGGGTTATCTCCGGTTCTCTTGAAACCTCTAAGCAGTGCCGTCTCGGGTACAGCCCCGGTTCCTGGCCCATGAAACTCTGTGTCAGCCGCCTCCGGTGCTCCTCCAGCTAGACGTTGGGCGTGGAAGAAAACTGTACCGATCGCCCGAAGGATACGGCGTAGGATCCAAACCACGGCCATCAGACAAGCTATCAAGATGGACACCACCGGGTAGCAAACTGACCACAAATAATGGGCGATGAGGCAAGCAAGTAGGACCACGGATATTTGCAAAAGTCTGCGACATCCGGTTTTCACTCCTCCCCATGCACTGCCAAAAACCGCCCAACCAAGGAACCCCACTAGGGTATCAACCAACAGCCAAAGATTCAGCTCGAAAGTTGCCGTCGTCTGAGTCCCCAAGATCTGATTGACCTCTGAGTACCATGCGTTTCCCCAGTCATACCATTGTGACACCTTGGACTCAACCGATGGGAAATGGTCTCGAAAGGATTGCCATCGCTCGGAAATAATGGGTGGCGGATCGGTCTGATTCCCAAACCACCAACAATTGCCGTGTGCAAACAGCACCACAGCGGTCAGGATTCTGACCATTGGGCCCTATGGGTGTGAACCCCGTCAACCACCCTTCAAAGTTGGTTTGGGCCCCAAAGTCTACGGATGCCACTCCCTACCACAAAAGTTACACTTATAACTAAGTTCCAAAATATGGCAGACAACTGGGGAGGGCTCCAGGAACCCTCACCGGTACGGGGATTGGGTGTTTTGGGAAGCTAATCAATAGGAATCTTGGGACAGCAACCAACAGATCTTCCAACAAATCTGGGGATGATCAGTAAAGGTTGGGATCGCTACAACAACTGGCAATCATTTTCCGACTGCTATGCCAAGGAAAAGCGACCAGAATATCCATACTCACCTTTTGACCGAGTGAATGCCGTGATCCTAGGGCACCGTGCGATTCTGTGAGAAGGTTCTCTTCCTAGTACATTTTAAGTTTCGGTCGAATACATGTTTTGCTGAGGTCACTGCTAGGCTTGCATGGATCGAGGCCTGTTACCAACCTTCACTGGACCTATCCCAGACTGTCATTGTCATCAATCCAGACGTTGTACTCATGAATTTGGGCGGCTGCAAGATACGTCACGACTGTACTCACAGTCCTAAATTTGCATTTTGGTCTGAAGGAAGAGATATTTTGGGGCTGGACCCGTTCATTGTCAGTGAAACTCTCAGCTGTCTTTCCATTCTCGGAGGCCCCTCCCGCCCAGTTCCTGTATGAATTGGCAGGCGTATACAGACTGGTATCTGTGGCCTCATATCGTGCTTGTGTCTCAGAATTGTCGAACTCAGCTTCTGTTAGAGTTTGTATTCAACCTCGCAGCTACCTCAGTATTCAGTACACGTCACCTGCTGCAGCAGATCTGGCTCCAAAGTTGCTTCAAAAATAAATACAACATCAACATACTGTAAATTAATCAAATGAGTTCGGCTTTCCGTCTCTCAACAGTCTGAAACTCCCTTTGTAAGTGAGCACACCATATTACATGCAGTACAATTACAATATACTGTAGATAGTATAGTGTATATACATATGTATATGTACATAATATATATATATATATATGTGCTCTAAGGCAGGTGTGTGACATCCAGCAGGTTTGTGAAGCAACTCCACCGCTCAAGCACGCTGGATCTGAACACAATGGCATAGCAGTCAAAAATGCAATTGCGGTATACCAGGACAAACACACACGTGTGTAGTCATTGTATATATATATACACATGTATATATATATATATATATATACACGTACATATATATATGATATATGTATTGAACAGAACATATATTATACAAATGTATATATATATATATATATCTACACATGCATGCGCATAGAATTGTATAAATTGCACACAACAGCCACAGCTGCAGGCTGAAGTTTTCCTAGGATATTACGAGAAATGTTTGTACTGCCTCCCTGCTATCTGAAGTAGTCTAATTCATGTGAGCATGCCTGCTGACGGCACAGAGGCCATTTTGTACTGTTGGAGAGATCTTCTTGGGAACTATTGGTGGCAAGCAACGACAACAAGATTGATTTGCTTGCGAAAATGCCCTATGCAGGATGATGTAGCAACGGCCGCCCTGTTGCTGAATTGTGCTGGAGTACAGAGACATCTTTTTCCGCTGCTTGCTGCAAGACAGTGTCATTGTTTGTGAATAGACTGCTTTCTATCAAGGGGCATTGCCGTCACAAGATGCCTGCAGTCAGAGAAGATGCGATGCCGAGGAAGACGTACCACATCGTTGTAAGTAAAGGCCGGGCTGATCTAGGTTGTTCCTGCTGACTTTGTATTGTCATTCTTGTCCCTCAGACTGCTAGACAACCAAAAGACAAGATTTTACGATGATAGCTGATAAGGGATACTTCAATCAAGGACTGCAGACAGCATCAATTTGTTTCTGCTTTCTTCTCTGCTTTGGCTTTGCAACAAAAGGATACGAAAAGGTTCAAGTGGATGTCGTGTTGCTGCTCAAGATGCACGTGGTCGGACATGCTCAAACATTTCCAGAAGTTCCCACCTGGGATCCCACCTGGGATCCACAGGCTTCATAGCCTACCTTCTCTTCTTGACGGTGTTTGTGTTCCTTCCTTGCAAGCTGCAAATCGCATGGAAGTTTGCCGTTGGTGCGAAAACCTTAGATACAATGTTAGAACGTATATACATAATTTGGTTGGAGTAGGGGGCAGTAGTGCGGACACAGCTGACGTGTCCTTTGCTCAAGTGATTTTGACTCGAAGAAGTTTGGCAGCACTTGGAAACCCTAGGTTTGCCTACACCATCATACTATATTATGCTCCTGAGCCACCTGACGGCAGAGCAAATGGTTCTTTTTTGAGCGATGGTCGCATGCTTACGCAGCTGAGAAATGTTGAAGTAGCTCAAGCTGAGAAACTAAGGCAAGGATCAGCAGATCTAGGCACAAAGTGGGCTGCCAAGCGCTTACCAAAGTTGTTCCCAACTGTTCTTAGTTCGGCCCTTTGGAAGTGTTGCGAAAACCTTCTGTAGAGTCAGTAGACCTTCCGAAGCAACTGCCTATTATTCTTTCAGATTTCTTTTGGTGTCGGAGATTTTCAGAAAAAAGGACGCTTAATCAACCACACAGAGACAGCAACAGCACTGCACGTCCAGAAGCCGCAGGGGTTTCCTTTGAGCACTTGCTTTTGTTCGACCTGGTTTATGTATCTTGGATCAATCTAGCGTTCGGTTTTTGGAGCATTGAAAGATACCAACCGACCAAAAAACACATTCTTCTTAGATGTTTGTGCTTTTGCAAAACACTTGCGCTGATGTATGATGTATGCGGGTGAAATTGCCGAAATCTGTCGTGCAACTGGGCAAACTCCCGTGCTGGTTGCCTAGTGCTCCATCTGCATCTTCATCATTCTGATGCAAGTGCCGCGCAAGATAGTCATGACCTCAGGGTATCAGTGACTTCGCCTCTCATGGATTTGCATATGATTTGCATGTGTGTATTCACGGTTCTTGACTTTCCGTTCGTCCTATGTGAAAAGCACTGTGCAATGGCGATTGCTTTGAGTGTCCAGATCAGGTGAGGGAAAACGACAAGTTGCTCATCGTCTTTTGTTGTAGGACTTCCTGCCTCAGACAATTCATACACAGGCAGATGCCAAGCACCATGGGATGCAACTCGTTTTGACGAGGTTAGATCCATCCCTTCTAAAGGCATTGAGAATACGACCCCTATTAGTAAAGCATTGTAAAGCCAATTTTTCAATTTTTCCCCAGATCCTTGAGCAATGCCAAAGTCAATTAGGTGGTTTTGCGCCCCTGCATGGTGCGACCCCACAATTAGCAAAGCCCTGCAGAATTTTGTAGTACTAGTTTAATTCAGTATTGCTCCTTTCATATTTGTCTGATTAGTCTGATTAGTCTAATGAAGGACCACACTTTTCAGGGTAAATTACTGACCCTTCCCTATCTCATCCCTACTTTGCTTCTTATCATCTGTTGGTTTCTCATGAAGGGTCACCCTGACGATGTTGCCGTTCTTTTTTTGGCCGCAAATGTCATTCCATTTGGCCCTCCATGGATGCTGATTCCAAAATTGTTTCATCAGAATTGATCACTCGTGGGTGCTAACATGAAGCTAGTTTCATTAAATCAACCCCCTCATGAATGCTACTATGCAGCTAATTTCAGCAGAGTTGACTCCTCATTGATTGAATTATGCTGCCAATTCCATCAACATTGATTCCTCATGCATGAGTGGAGGTTTTTCAACTCGGGGTATTTCAGAAGATGCCTCTGAAAAGCTCATTGAACTATTTGACCACTAGGGGGTTTCTCAATCCGGGGTTGCAATTAGTTCCATCCAGAGTCGTTGGATGGCACTTGAACATTTGTGACAGGACTCGAGTTGTGCCAATTGAATCTTTGATTGAGATTCGCATCATTCGTCGGCGGAAGTGCTGCGATAGACAAGGTCGGCGAGGCCCTTGGAGATGTCAGACAGCACACAGCAGGAGAGGATCAGGAAAGGCCGACTTTGGAATGTCTTGAGGTTTGGAAGCACCCTTTGTATCCCTTTGTGTCTTGAATCAAATGCTGAGGCTTTGCCTTTACCCGTCGAAGTGTTTCTGGGGATACCCGACCAACTTTGAGCGGAACATTATTGTTGTCACTGACTCTTGTTGCACCTGAGCTGCAATTGGCCTCAAATGGAAATCATACGAGGAATGAGGGCCATAGAAGAAGTTTGGAATACCGGATTGGAATTCTCTCCAAAGCTCACCAAATTTGGCAAGGCAACAACTATTTCTTCTGTGTGCACGAAATGGAGGCGATTTCTGCACCCGATTTCATGCCGAAGAATAGCCAAGCTCGTGATCGTTTGCAATTGTGCATGAGTTAGCTGGCCCCTGCACAAAAAAATCATGAGGAGTTCATGGCCGACAATTGGCCAGCGCCAAACGATTTGGAAGACGCCACGGATCAGAAGCGGAAGGCCAAGCTCCGATGGTCTACTCAATGTTTGAATTCGTGCAACACAATGCGAAGACTTGCTCCTAAATTGCTTCCATCCAGCCTCATTCAGCTTGATGTTTTTGGGGGCGCCAGCTGGTATTTTAGCACGCCGACTTGATCTTGTCCAATTGACAGGTACCAGACCCTGCAGTTCTAGGTTGGGAGCCCAAATCGCAGTGAAGACAGCAGCATAGACCGTAGCAGCGCGCGCGAGAGAGAGAGGGAGAACACATTCAACTTCATTCAAGACCAGCTGTTGAAATCCAAGCTTTAAGAGCATTCCATACTGGCGTCAGAATCACTGAGCCGAAGCACCAGTTGTGTCAAAACCGCAGTGTGCTTGGGAACTGAAGCAATTTGTCTAGAGTTTTGATATTTCCAAGCTCAGATCTGGGTGCTTTAGTATTGGGTTGTCTTGGAGCCACGCTTGAAATATCTTGAAATGATTGAATGTCTCAGTAGCTGAGGCAGTCTTTGACACGTTTGTGCGAGTTGAGACAAACTGAGGCAGCTTTTGCGCCGACTCTTAAGTTTTATGTTCAAATTTCAAAGTACTAGCAAAATTGGACCTGGTGCCCGGGAAGAAGGACACCAAATTCGAGGAGGATTCTCCAAGGGAATTCTTCTCAGAGCGCATTTGATCAATTTGATTTGTCACAGATTTCGATTCATTTTTTTTTGTCCGCAAGCTTGCTCCATATGTGCAGCTTCTACATTGAAGAGCCTACCAGTCTTCAAGCATGCAGCTGGCGAGGGTATTCTGAAGCTACTCTCAGCATACTGGGAAATCAACATCTGGTGCACCTTAGAAACTTTTGACCCCATCTTCAAGTCGCTGCGAAGATTGCAATGGATGCTGCTGCCATGCTTCTTGATGAAGCAGTACAGAAACTTCCTTTGTCAGAAAAAGACTGCATAGGTGACTTGCTTTGACCACTTTGCTTTGCCTTTTCAAATGTTAGCTGCACCTTTTCATCAAAGTCGCAATGGAGAGAGCCACTGTGATGTTGCCGAGCAAAGGCAATACAGCTCCGTGGCCAATCTCGTGCAGAAACTCCATTCGACAGATTTTCAGGCAGTCGATTGTAGAAATTAGTTCAAGACTGATGAAGGCCCTTGTCCTATCTGGTTATTGACTGTTTTGGGGTTGTCGCTTTGGTGGAAGTGGTGCAAAGTGCAACCCATCTGGTGGCAGGCTGTCAGTGCAGCCATGCGATCTGAAACTGAGAAAGCTGCAAGCAGCCGTGTGCTCAGCGGTGCTCATGTTTTCTCGGCTTCTCAATTTCACTGTTTTGACGCTGAGATTTCTTTGCGCTTGATCATGAATCAAATCATGAGGCGCATCACTTTTCTGGAGGGCGGCCTTCCAAAAGGCATTGGAATCTATTAAAGCTTGTCGGACTGTATGGTTGAGCTTCTTGTTCTTGAAATCATTGGGCTTTTGATGGATTGCAATGGATTTCACATCTGGCAGGTCCTCTCTGCAGCAGGGAGCAGTCCACTACGCAGGGATGCATCAGATGCACAAGCACGAAAGGATGTTTCTCTTCTCAAGTGACAACGTGACTACATACTAATGCAGTCTTGGAACATTGGAAGTTGGCGACAGCCGAAGCCGCACGCAAGAAGCAAGATGTTTCAAGATGTTTCAATTGCGCACAAGCATCTCATCCTTGGGCTCAAAGTCATCAATTTGTGGTCTGGACATGCCCTCAATCCTGGAGAGCAAAAGGAGGCTTGCCTGATTTGTCCTGCTATTTTCAAGTGACTTCTTGTGCAGGTTGACTCAGGTTGACTTGGTTCATGTCAAAATACAGTTTGGCTTAGAACTGATAGAGTCTCTCTACAGATGCCAAGTTGGTCAACAGCAGCAGTTCAAACACAAACACACACACACACATGTATATCATAAATGAGAAAGTCGGCAGCAGTGGAGAATATGACGAAGGTAGCGAAAGCGGACAAACCCATGTTGATGGGCATGAGCATCTTCAGTTTGTACATGCATGACTTGCATGACCGCGTACTAGAGGAACGGTTCAAAGGCAACATCAGACCTATTCACACCAACATTGAGAGTTTCGTCGATGAAGGTTTCAAGGGCATCAAAAGGCCAAACTGTTGTTAAGGAAACACACACACACACACACCAACACTAAGTTTCTTGGGACAGCAAATCCAACTGACAACATCAAGTTCAGTTCACCATTCATTCTGGTAATATTTGTGAACTCATGCTTGTCTTTAGTGACGTTTGCTCAAGTTTGATTTGACTTACCTTCCTTCGCACCACTGACGTTATCCTCTTTTCCCATTCCCATTCAAGGTCATCGGATGGCGTTAGATAATTTTTGTTTTTATCACATTAAGTCAGGTACAGTACATGGATCGAGCCATTGTTGACAAAGGTAGTTGTGATATAGAACAGCCCTGTGACCCACCGACAGGCCAACAGAAGTCCGGATAGACAGATAGACAAACCAAGGTCTACAGTTTACACAGAAGTCTGTATACCAACACAAATACCAAATACCTACGTATCATACGTGCGTGGATATTTGCGTCTCTTACATTCAGTCAAACTTAGACGTGTCAGGTGCTAAGCTCCTCCTCCCCTTGCAGCAAGGACATCAAGGACTTCATCTGCGTTTGTCATGTGCTGGAATGCGCCTTTCGCTTTGTATATATTACCAAGGCATTCTTCGCGTGCAAAGACAGGTTTCAAATCTGAACTTGTCCTGCGTGGCCATTTAAAGTTCAAGTGACGCGTTCGTTCCAGAGAGCAGCCGCTGCAACCCCAATTCTGGAAAGATGGATGCCCTTTCTAGTTTCTTGCCATCAATATGAGAATCCAAGCAAAACAAACGGATGGATACGAGGTAAAAACCACAGACTCATGGACGTGCCAACGGCAAACCAGAGAGAGAGAGAGAGAAAGAGTGGCCCTTGCTGTTGCATGTTGCTGAGTCTTCTTTGTTGTGCTTTCCCTTGCCTGCACACACCGGTAGTTTTTCTGAAGCAGTCTGCCGCTATTGGGGCAATTACATCTCTTTTGCTGTTGGCGTCCGTTTTGGATGTTTTTCGATAGTGCCAGACTAGGCGATGTAAACAAAGAAGCAACCATATAATAAACTGTTTGAGTTTTTGTGTGGTTCTCTTGGGTGACTGCCCCACATGTCGGGTTATAAAATAGGCATACTGGGCAAATATAGGCAAACAGTTTCGAATTGCACATCTCGAGCAGGCAGACCAAAGCAGTCACTGTGCAATCTAGTTCCTGTCCTTCACCGGATTGAAAAGTAAATGTTTTGTGGACATTTCTCGACTTTCAGCTCGAGGAAAAGCCATAGAAACGCCTGTGCCGATGGATGATGACCTTGATGAACCTGACGAAGGTGGCCAAGGAGGCTATGGACCCATCCGTCGAAAAGGCGCTAAATGCCGAACGAGTCTCTGGAACCCTTCTGTTGATACAACTCGGTAGTAAATACGTGCAAATTAAAATGACATCACGGGAAGTCACATGAGATGGCATTACTTGGCATTAAGCCACATGAGATGAGATAAAGTCACATGAACTCACTGTCTGAAAGGGTCGTGTCAGTGTGGTGAGCGTTGTTCGCTTCCCGTTTATTCCCGTTTCGGATTCTTTGCCAGGCGAGGCTTCAGAGAGTGGAATAATTTTTCAGCCGGCCGAAGTGGAGGATGTAGTCATAGAAACTGTGGATGAGACGAAAGGTGAAGGAGAAAGTGACATGCCCTATAGCAAGCCGCAATTTCCTGCTCTCACACCGCCGCTTTCCTGCACAAACAGCTTTGACAATTTTTTTAAGTGTTTGGCCTCAAGTTCAGATTAGTGATAAGTTCCCAAGTATTGCTGAGAAATCACTGTTACGCCGCTTGTAGCTTCAATTCTGAAGCTAAGGAAAGAGCAAGGTGTGAAGAAACAGATGCGCAGAGTACCAGTACCTCCGCACAGGACTAGGGGTTGTCACACAACCATGAAACTGCCTCGATCACAATGGTCTTTTGAGTTTTGAGTCAGTTTTGAGTCTCTTGCCAGCTCGCAATCTAACACACAATCTCTCACCATCTTCCTCCTTTTCTTCCTCCTCCCCTCCTCTGTTACCTGAGGATGACTCCGCTGAAGGCGTCTTGGGTGCAGCTCATTGATCCTATTGTGGAGCACATGAAATTGCAGGCTGGACAGGTGGATAGTGTCACCCTTATGATGAGAACTCTCAAGCATGTTTTAGACACTCCTACAAAATTTCTGATATTCGAGACGCCCGATGTCATTCTTGTAGACATATTTCTACTTGCCTGGTGCACCCAGCGGAACTCCGTTCTCAAACTGTCTTGAACAGCTTCTTTTCTGAGGGTTCAACAAGATTCAGCTCGCGAGGTGAGAATGAATACCAAGCGCAGAGCCGTAGAGATCCGAAATTCTGAACACACTCCTGACATTGGCTACTTGCAGAAAGCTGCTGACTACATGAAAGCTTTCATGCTTGGATTCGACCAAGCTGATGCCGTGGCATTGCTTCGTTTGGATGATCTCTTTATCCAGTCTTTTGAGGTGAAAGATGTCAAACGCTTGCAAGGCGATCACCTCTCAAGGTGTATTGGCCGAATAGCTGGAAAGGACGGAAAAACAAAGTACGCGATAGAAAATGCAACTCGCACCCGCATTTCGCTCTGTGAAGACAAGATCCACATTCTCGGCTCGTTTGCAAACATCAAACTGGCCAGAGATTCCATTTGCAACCTGATCCTCGGAAGTGCCCCAGGCAAAGTCTACACAAAATTGCGGACTGTGTCAAAACGCTTGCAGGAGCGCATTTGATACTTCATGATGCTTCTGTGTTCCATCATATCCCGTCCTCTTTGTATGATACCAATAGCTGTCCATGTTGAATGCATGTGCTGCTGCATGATGCAGCCTAAGACGCAGCATCACCGTGGATGTTCTTGTTCTGGCCTGTGAAACAGCCAGTGGCTTCATGCAAACGCTTTCATTGAAGTGCAAAAGTCATGCGGCAGGCAGGTCTGCAAATGGTTCGAAGGAAGCACATGTTGCTCGAGAGTTTCAGGGCGAGGGAAGTGGAGCAAGTAGTTTGACGCTGTAGGAGACCAGAAAAAATCAATAAATACACATTTTTCCTGTCCATACACATATACACGGTATATAGTATAGCGTACAGTGTACATGTCCAAGTATACGAACATCTCCTGTTTTAGGAAAGCTGATGTAGTTCGGGAACAATCAAACAAAGAACAAAACTCTTTGGGGATGCTTCTTGCCACTGTCTGTGAAACCTTGATTCTTTGCCTTTGTTCAGAAAAACTCTTGCGCCAGGAAGCCTCATGAGTCACGCAACGTTCCTGGCCGTGCACGGTGCATTGAGACTCCTTGGTGAAAGACTCCTCTGCTGAACTCATTCAGAGCATTCCTTGTGGATCCTTTTGGGAACTCTTTATCTGGCGAACCTCGTGCAGACGCTCGCGGCTGGCATTTGGAGCGTTTGTTTGGAGCTTCGTTTGAAAAGAGAAAGTGTCTTCAAGTACTTTCAAGTGACGCATGGAAGCCTGCAGGCTGCCATTTTTTGGTGACCTGTACAGCACCATTGCAGACTGCTGTTAGCTCCGAGTTGCTCACAAATTTGGGATTGTTGTTTCCCAACGGCAGCAGACTCAATGCTTTCGAAACGTATGCGTAATATATATATATATATATCTGTATATAATATCCGTTTAATATCCTATATACTAGTCCAAAACTTGATAGCAACTGAAACTCTTTGAACGTGAGTCAGACTTTGGAGTACAATAGCTTGACCTGGACTCTGCAGCGAGGCCCAAACAGTCGTCTAAGAAAAGACAAACCGCTCAACAACCCTCACTGTCCACTCAGCCTGCAGTCACGTCATGCAGGTCTCTAACGATCCTGGCAAAACCTTTCTAAAATCCTGGTAGATTCGAGAGGCTCATACAGAGATGCGATAAGCTGTCTGCCATGGACTCAGCCTCTTATAAGAGCAATGGCATTGCCGGTGATGCCAGATCCTCAATGAGGTTGCATGATTGGAAAAGCCTGCCTGGTTTTATTGCAATTTGAGCCTTCTTTTGATGTGCAAAGGTTTGCTCAATTGATCAGTGTTCAGAAACCCTGTCCATTGATGATTACATTGGCATTATATCACCCAATATATTGGGGATTGTCACAATCCATGATGGGAAATCCTATTACCTCACCAGTATAAAGAGACGGGGGATTTGAACACTGCGCAATTGCCTTGAAACCATTGAACACAGTGTTTTCGTTGAGCGCAACTCAGGCTCCCTGGGGTTCGCGAAGCAGGTACCAGTGTAACAATTCAGCTGTCAGCTTGTTGCCTTGTATGTCGCCCAAATTGAAGCCCAGCGTATGAGCTGTCCAAACCTTCAGGTTTTCCCGTGGAGACTTTGTCAATCTCAACATCCTGGGCGAAGGAAGTACGAAGCTGACCAGTCTGACCAGTTTGATTAGGGACTTTCCGATTGCTTTCTGATGACATTCGATACAAAGTTCGATACATAGCCTTGTCTTGATTCCTTTGCCAAGGCATGGGTCTCGTTAGGAAGGTCATGCACCGGACTTCCGGAGAAGTGAGGACCTTGGAACTGGCAGAACTAGCATAACATCTGAGTATTGTTCAAGACCCCTGTGATTTGATGATTTTATGGGATTATACTATTATACTACCATCGAATACTTTTCGATTTATCTCAATCCATTATGGCAAATCCTATGAACTAGTCGGTAGGGACGACAGAGAGTTTTGAACACGGCTCATGTGACTGACTTGTTGAGTCTTAGCAGACTCACAACAAGACCAGCTGTTTTGATTTGTTTTGGGGTATCCAGCTGTATCCAGCTCTTGTTCAAGTCTTTGCGTTTGCCATTAAGTATCAGGTCTATGCTTTGAAAGCGGTCGACAAGAAGCGAGTTCTTGTCCGTCTCTCGATTTTTCAGTGCCTTGTTGCTGACAAATCGCCCTACGCAGTGGATGTGCGAGTTTTGACAACTAAGGATCACAAGCTGCAAGACCAACTAGTTGCGGAAGCCACTATCTGAGGAAACAAGTAAACACGCGACAGACCTGAAGAATCTGACCATGTGAAGCGCATTGTGCGAAACCTTGAGAGAGGAGATTGAGCAAGGGGACAGACACCTCGAGTCTGAAGGAATATGGAAGAGAACCAGAATGGGACTGTAGGTGCGGATGTACCAACTACATAGTATGTGTATATACATGTTTGTATATGTATATGTATAGATGTGAAAGAAGTAGGAATACAATGGAGGCAGCCTTTTCCTGATTGTTCAGACATGCTTCCTCCAAGTGATGATTGATGCCGAAGCACTCAGGTCAATACACAGATGACCTTATCACACCCAAACTTGTTGAGGTGCGGAGCTGCTCAAGAGCTGCTCAAGCTGTTGTAGGTTTGCAAAGTGTTCTGAATGGGCACAGTATGGCACAGTGAATAAGGTAAACTTCGAGATGTTTCAAGGAAAACATTTGCTGCCTTTCCATTCTTCTCTGATTTGATGCGCGTACCATGGCTATGTGAGGTGTTTTGATTGCTTCCTCGAAGAAAACACGGCCCAGAACTCCAGGATCCCAAAGCCATGCCTTTATGTTTGATATATGTTTCAACTCCAGGGTGTCGCGCGACACGGGCATAAGGTCTACATTGTGCTTGAAGTGGCCTCAAATGGCGATCTATATCAGTGAGAAACTTGGGGAACAACTGTGAGTGCACAACAGAGACCGCTCAGCTGCATCAAGAATCCGAAGCAACTACAGCATTTGTGACCCTCTTCAAGCTACAGCTTAACACAGCTACAGCATCTCAAGAGATTAGCATGACGGCTGTCTACGGTTGGAGAATAGCCTTGCTCATGGCTTCTGCGAGGTTGATGAAAAGACACGGACCTCTCAGAGAAACTGATGCCGCTTATGTCTTCAAGCAGGCCCGGAAAACAAACTGTCAACGTATGTACGGAAATGTACGGAATACATTGAACTCTTGATGTCCCGCATTGGATAGCCTGAAGGACTGAAGGCTTCCTATCCCTGAATTTTCAGATTTCATTTTCCGATTGTGGCGAACAGAATTCTTGAACGGTGCCAGTTCCTCCAGCCACAATGGATGAATTGCAATATGACTCAATATGCAGGTCTGTGACGGTGTTCAGTACTTGCACCACAACGGGCGCTTTTCTTAGACCGGTGCGGTTTTGACACTTCCACAAGATCAACTCAAATTGTCATTTCAAAAAGGATTATCCATCGCGACCTCAAGCCAGAGAATGTCCTCCTTGCTGGCGAATCTTGGCATTGCCACGCTGCAAAGCTATGTAAGACTGCGATGCTGCTCAGTACAAGAGCAAGATTATTTTTCACTATTGGACTCTATCGAAGAGAGGCACACAAGCATCAGTGTGTCAGTGAGGGTTTCATACCAGCATTACAAGAGTTGGGCACGAACTAAGATCGTCAAACCATAGAAGACAAGGCAGAACATAATCAAGACGTTGCCTTTATGTGAGCATGGCTTCACCTCAGCGGAGCAGTTTTTAGATGTCTTAATTGATTGACCATCGTAGTACTTTGCAGTTGATTCTGCGCATTTATCGGATTTGCCACCGAGGACATGACTGTGAAGATTGCAGACTTTGGATGGGCCGCCAAGGCCCTTACCCATCACATTCACATCACCAGCATGCATTTGCCACTTTACACGTTCGAACTGTCCGCCGATTGTGCGCAGGCAAAGCAAAATGACACACGGAACACATTCTGTGGCACCCTTTGCATGCTCGCGTCAAGTCCTGAGACTTCACGGCCTCAAGCGGTTGATGGAATCTGACAGTGACAGTAGCGGTCTAGTGAATTTAGGAAGCAGCGGCAGATGGTCAAGCCGTGTGCTGTGACCTGTAGGAGTAGGTTGCACGAACAGGAATTGCAGAGTGCATGCGTACAAAGTGTAGTATGTTCTTCTTGCTGTGCTATTGGATGCAGCCTCGAATTGCATCACCAGATGCAAGAAAGTGGCGAGCATAGGGGGGATGAGATGGAACGAGGGTGTGATCCTGCAAGGGGGATCCTGCAAACTCAGACCTGGAAGCATCTGAAGCTGCAAGTTTCAGCCTGGTAATTCAAACTTCAGGCCAGAGATCATAGCTGGCAAAGCCTATGATGCCAAGGTTGATGCCGAAGCCTAAAAGTATGACAGATGTGCATGCCATGCTTTGAACATCTTTTTAAAAGTTTACGGGTTTAGCTTCTGTTTCTTGTTCAATACAAGATGCGAAAGTCAGAACTGCACACACAATGTGCGTTGAGGTGTGGGCCATTGGCGTCATAGCCTGAGATTGAAGCGAAATGAAGATAACATATGAATAGACATCAATAGACATATTCTTGACATTTCTTGACAAACCTAAACAAAACAAACCATGAATCGACATATCCCCATTCCTTGGCCGCCTTGACCCAGGTCCTTCTGTTCGAAATGCTGATGGGTCAATCCCCATTTGACAAAGGACAAGGCCTCATGGAAACCTGCAAGCAGCCGGCTTAGCAAACGGGTCAAAGCTGTGGGTCAAAGGGGTCAACGGATCAAAGAGTGGCGTGCTTTGGAAATATGATTCTGCTATAATCTGTTTTGGCGACGTTGCATTCCATTCATCTCCAGAAACTGTGGCCAAGTTTGCCCACATTGTCCTGTTTGGTTTCCTTTGTCTGATTAAAACTTGGTTTTCTTTGTTGTGACTGACTCTAATGACCTAAAGTCTAGAGTCTACTAAAGATTACTAGACTAAAAAGATAAAACGTATATATAATATACATTCCACAGTGAGTATATACATATACATATACATGGAGAAGGCATACCTTCTGCCCTTCTCGTGATCTTGGCAACGGTGGTGACTCGTGACCGCTAAGGGCAATCGTTGGGCCAGGACTCAGCGCAGTGTCGCTTGAGGAGGTGGACATTTCAGCTGGGGTCCGTCCGGGGTCCGTCCGGGGTCCGTCTCCATCTGTTCACTGCAACTGCATTCAAACACCATGCGACTGCGAAGGTGTTCACTGCCATCCCTAAGGTGTAGCAGAAAATGTTTGAAACGTGTAGCAGAAATGTGTATGCTACGGCGTCGTGTCTAGATGCAGAATGATGCAGACTATTTTTAATCCAGCAAAGCAGCGGACATCAAGATTCAAGCCACTTGAAATTTTGGAGTTCACTTCATGCCCGTCCCACAAACCAGGGCAGAGGCCTTTCAGGTTTTTCTCGTACGTAGTCATTCCAAATTGATAGGCGTGTGGCAGCTTAAGCATTCCCAAGGTGAATTGGGTGTGTGCCTTGCCACGTTGTTTGATGCACCTGACTCTCAAAGAATACCATCGCACAGGTTCCGGCAGCAGTGCATCCTCTACTGCGCGGGCTGATGCACCAGCAACCAGAGAACCGAATCTCGTTGCTTGCCTTAGTGGTTTGTTGTGCTTCGTTGGCAGCTAAGAGAGTCTTGGCGTTTTCTTTTTCTTCATTGTTTGGAATCAGGTTGGAGGATTGCCTTTCATCAAAATGGGCAGAGTTCTTAGCGCTGACTTCCATCTAGACTTCAGAAGCTTCAAACATCAGTTGAGGTGTTGGAGCAGTGCTCCCGACGAACATTGTCTCAACCGAAGGCAGGCGGCGTTGCGCTGTCACCATGCATGATTGATCATCGTGGAGAGGGAGATTACAGATTCAATTCAAGACGTTACACTGAGGACATTGAGGACGAGGAAGATATAGCAAATCGCCTTCCTCCCAGATCTGAACGCGATGCATCCACAAAGTCGGCCCAGAAAGGCTTTGTTGGATAAAGCAATGCAGCTCAAAGTCTGCATAACGCCAGGCTGAAACAATGGACGAACTTACTCCTGTGTGCAGATGCGCAATGATGTACGCCATGCTGTCAATCTGAGGCAAGCCTTGTTTCAATGGAAATGAGGTTTGTCAGCGCAAAGCTGAGACCATGCAAATGCTCACACTGCGAAGGAAGCACGTGTTTTGTTCACAGTGTGGCTGACTGCTCTTTGCTAAGGCAAGCTGATGCGAAAAACATTGCGGACCCTCCAAAGGACAGAAGTGCACAAGCTGTGTGATGCTTTCAACACGTATCCGTATTAGCAATGTATAGCAACAGTACACTCGTACTTTTGAGATTGAAAATGAAGTGTCCTTGAGGAGTGTCTTCGTCCGCAGCTTCCAGCTTCTGCAACTTCTCTAGCCTGCTCCCCAACAACATATATATTTGGACGATCTACAATGATCTACAAATGATTTTGCGAGCCAAGTGAGGATGTAAAGGCAACCTGAGTTGGGGGTCATCACAACTACCACAGTAGCCGTTCTTTTTGAAGACATACCACAGGACCACAGCCATCGACAGCTATCCCAAGCTATCCCTAGCTATTCACAGCCCTTGATCAAGGCCAGGCCACCGCAATTGCCTTGGGGAGGCACATGTCAGACCTCAGTGGATTCATTCCGAAGGGCTGGCCCTTTCATATCCTTTCATTCTGATTCATCCCAAGTGTGAAAGAAATGCGACTATGCTTAGCAGGTGGTTCAACGAATTCTCCAAGCTCAAGTGAGCCCAGTTGTCATGACAGGCATTTTGTTACCTTCCGAGATCTTACAAATCCTTTTCGTTTTTGCCTGGTACATCCTGGTACACATTGACACTCCGAGGTACTGCAGCTGCAGCATCAAGCATACTAGAGGTCCTCAAAATCCTCAAATGCACAGCCTGTAGCACTGCACTGACTGCACTGACTGCCTGACTGCCCTGACTGCAATGCAAGCTCCGCTTTGCTCTTTGACAGGACGCCGAGATAAGTCCCCTGAGCCCTTTGGTGTTCCCTGCACGAGGTCATCCGCAATTGACTGTTGACAGACATGATGAAAGTTCACTTGTAAGATCTAACCAACCTGAGTGCTGCATTTGTGGAGGCTCATCTACTTCGAACCCACCAAGAATCACAGCTGGTTCTGTCAGGCAAATGGATTTACTTTGATGATATCACAGGCAAACAAAAGCAACGGATCTTTCAATGATCAATCGAAACTTAAGCCAAAGTACGCAGCCGTATGAACACGTACGAGACATGTTCCTGGGAATGTCTTCAAGCGAGCATCCTGTCAGTTCGAGCGGCAACATCAAGGCTGGGACGGGGTAGGAGGCGCAGACTGAAAGCACCATCTACGTGACGTATACTCAAGCGATCTAAAGAGCACTTGTTCATGCACTTAGTTTCTTCTGCGTACAGGCATGGGGATGCACAATGTATAAATGCACAGTATGAATGATGCAATATGTAGATGTACCAGGTGTACCCGTGTATGTTTACACATCTACCACATCTCAAGGAGGGTAAACTTCGAAAATTAGGAAAATTTTCGCAAAGCAGCTGGATCCTATAAATTCGCCAGGCAGTTCAAGAGGACGGGGCAACAAGCTTCGGCGAGCGTGAGGCAATCAATGCCGAAAGCAAATCCCATGAGCTATAGAAGTCTCCACAGATCGGATCCAGGTTAAAGATCATTTCTGAATGTGTTTGCTTTGTATCCCGTGTATTTGTTTGATTTTGCTTCTAGTTTTCAGATGTTCTCAGCACTTTTTAGCCATGCTTTGAACATCTGCAGTCTGTTTCAACCGTGGCCTCTATGCGCAGCGAGGTGGGCCTTGCGATTCTGTGCGTTTGAATAGACATTTGGCAGAAATTGGCAGAATGTTCATGTTTGAAGGGGCGATGGCGATACCAAGACAAAGAGGTCTTGGCCAAGGCCGCATCCAAATTTTTGGTTTCACTTTGTTTGCATTCTGACTGATGCTTGAATTACTTGCAATGCTTGAATTGCTTGGCACTTGTTGCGTTTTTGACTTTCTTGGGTCTTTTTGAATTGTAGGTTGAGCTTGAAACTCCACGCGAGAATCTGAAACTACCAGCGTTGGCCTCAGAGGTTGGAATCTAGTACCCAATTGGAGCCTGTCTGCTTCCACCGCAACGACCAGAATAAGACCTTCATAATTCTTTCAGTGATTCAGCAAAATATCACCATGATTATTGTTGGCAGATTCTTATGAATACATGTCAATGTCCGTAAATTTCCATAAATTTCCAGTTTGCGCAGAACGCTTTGCTGCTCAGGGAGGCTATGGAGCCAACAGCAGCTCACAGCTCGAAGAGAAGGCACGCCGTGTTTCTTTTCTTTTTGTCGGGAAACAAAACAGTTCTTCTTCGTTTTTTCTTCCATGCAGTATGTGGTTTGTGCATTCTTGTGCCATGCTTCTCAACCCGTCAGGTTGAATCCCCGGATTTAACTCAGGATTTGGCCAGGCCTTATCATTCACTGTGCTGAGGCAAATTAATGAGTTCCATACTCAACGCCTTGTCAGGACAAAAGACGTGTCAGCTCCCGCACGATCAAGCTCATCACATGTGACCTGCCAAGAACAGTCAGGAATTTGCATGAATTGGAATGAAACTGAATGAAGCATCTTTGGAATTCGCTGTCTCTTGATCTCTTTTTACAGTCTCTGATCTCAGGCTGTCCTCCTGGATGTGGATCAGAGTGACAGCTCTGATGATATGCCAGAGGCACTTTCCTTGTAGCCATAGCTTCTTTGCCAGGCTTTGCTTTGACGATCCGTCTAGACCAGAAAGCTACAAATGCCACCCTCTCGAACTCACCAAATGTTTGAGGATTGATATTTCAGACAATTATGCTCCAACACCATAGTTGGCTTCATTGTGTTCTGGTGGATTCTGGTGTGATCTGATGTTCAAGCGTTACTAGCGTTACGCGAGCCTTCAAATTTCTTCCCAAGAGCAACCCTCGTGCCTTTCGAGCTCTGCACAGGGCGAAGAGGCGTTTGGATCTGCGCTTGGTAGATCTGAAAAACGTCTTGTCCTCAGGAGTTGAGAGCTGTGACAGCATATGAAAGATATGAAAGCATCATAAATATTTCATACAGATTTCATAAAGTACTCATTGTACTCCCCAGGAACGTCAGGAACATGGTCAATACATGTCAGCAGCATTCAGCAGTCTGCTTGCGTCGGTAGTGTCAAGAATACCTCTTTGAAGGCAGACAGTTCAAGCAAGATTTCGTGAGATTTGATGTTGTCATTATTTGTCATTGATGCCAAGGTTGGAGCCAAGAGAGGTTGAAGGCCCTCGATGATGGACCTGTGAGTCCAGTGAAGACACCCTGTTAGGTCCCAAGCAGCGAGGGTCTTGAGATGTCTTGACAATTCTTGGCATTGGTCTTAAGACATTAGTACAACTGTCGTGAGGTGAAGAGTTGCTTTGAGCCACAGTGAGAAATCAGTTTCCAGTTCACAGGTCGATAGCAGACCGACATTCCGCAGGCAAGGGTTCGGCACGAAGTGAAGCAAGCTCAGCGAAAAGCGCACAGAGCAAAGCTGGTCAGTTCTCAAGCAATTAAAGTGAGAAATACAGGACGATCAGGTAAGTTTTCTTTGTTTAACTTTGCTTAGTCTTGTAGCATCTCGTAGCCATTATAGTCACAGTTGCTCCCAGCTCCCAGTTGATGATGGAGGCACCAGAGAAGGCTGCACAACATATTTTGCAGAAACTGGCACCTCTTGGTTTAGGATGGTAGCGCGCTGAGTGACATTGCTTCAGCACTTGCATGCCACAGAAAGGTTGCAGAGATGCAGGTGATGCAGCAATTTGGTATTGACAAATTAACACGAATCAGGTCCCAGAGTGCTTGCAATACCGCCACAATTTGTCAAGACCAATTATACTAGATCACCCCAGTTCAGATTGGAAGTTCGGACACCTTTGTGCTTCATTGGAAGAAATAGGGTTTCGGCTTTCCCTGAGCTGTGCAGTTTGAACAGGGCTCTTTGACTTTGAGTCCATCTTGAGTCCCAAGGTTTGACGCTTGATGCCGGCTCAAATCATGAGCTGATGGGAATTCGCTGCAAACTGAACCAGGTGAACCAGGTTGGATAAGACAAACAAAACACATCGGTTTCACATTCTGAACCATTATGCAAAATTTGATGCTCTAGAACTTGTACTCGTTCGCTTTTGAGCGATCCCTGTGTCACCCAAATGAAGCAATCGTAGGCTGTGCAGAGTGTGGCCACAGAAGCATTTGATTTTCCCACAATCAATGTCCTTGACCCCCCTACCTCTGTCGGTGAGAAAAGGGAGAATGCTAAAGTGTGCTGCACTTATCTCTGTGTTAGCATAGAGATTCGCACCTGAATCAACGCAGGCACCAAGTAGTGGCAGTCTTACGCTGTGGGTCAAGGCCATTGGGTCCCAACCCCTCCAGCAAGATTCATCCGCAATGGTGTGTGCGCAGGAGAAAATCCCGGAACTTTTGAACGTTCAGCACTTTGCAGTTCTTCATGACACATTATCATCGTAGGAATCTGAAGGTTTGTATACCCAATGCTGATTACCCAGTGACCTAGCTGCAGAGCATCAACTTCTGACAGATTCGCGACATTGTGAGGGTTGAAGGGTGCATCGCAGGCGAGGCAGTGGTAATTCGTAGATCCGGTACAATGACTTAATCAGGTTTTTATTGTGAGCATCTCCGCCTCACATCACTGCCCATCACTGCTATTGTTCCCGGTAGCATTGGCTGAAAGTGACGGCGCCTCCTGTTATTGGATAGTCGCAGCCTCACTTGAGCGACAAGTCTTCTGGAACCCAAATACAGCGCAGTCAACAAAAGTCAATTGAGGCTCAGGCTTGATGGGTGCAGATCATGTACGGTGCACCAATCGGCAGTGATGGACGAAGTCCTGTTGCGCCTCCGACCTCATTTTCGCCAGGTGGAGTACTCTCTTGTTATTTTCGACTCAAGGGACATGACATTGGTAGCGGCTGATGCCACATTGACTCCAAAGAGTAGCCAATGATATCCAATGTGTTGGCAGGCATTCATGGCAAAGGCCTTGATGGCAAGGCCTTTTCAGAAGCCATTATGGCAGACGTGTGCAGACTGGATATAAAGTTGGAACCAAAAATTGTTTCGTTGGAAGCCGAAGACAGCCAGATAGATTATTTTGAAATGGGCCGGGGCGAGGTCAATTCAGCGCCATCAACATGGCCTTCGATTGACCAGTTAATAGCTGCAGTTCCTGTGGAGTCCTCAGTGTGGCTGAGTGTGTGGTCTCTGTGTGTATATTTGGCTGGATTCATATTGTATGTATAGAATCCATACATACATAACATTACATAACATTACATAACATTACATAACATTACATAACATTACATAACATTACATAACATTACATAACATTACATAACATTACATAACATTACATAACATTACATAACATTACATAACATTACATAACATTACAAAACATTACATAACATTACATAACATTACATAACATTACATAACATTACATAACATAACATAACATTACAATACATTACATAACATTACATAACATTACCTAACATTACATTACATTACAGTACTGTACATTATATTACATAGTATTACATTACAAACATTACATAACATTACATTACATTGCATTGCATTGCCTTGCATTGCATTGCATTACATTACATACATACATGCATACATGCATACATGCATACTTGCATACATGCATACATGCATACATGCATACAGGCATACCTGTATGCATGTATACATGCATACGCATACATATGCATACATATGCATACATATGCATACATATGCATACATATGCATACATATGCATACATATGCATACACATGCATACATATGCATACACATGCATACATATGCATACACATGCATACACATGCATACATATGCATACACATGAATATGCATACACATGCATACATATGCATACATATGCATACATATGCATACAGATGCATACACATGCATACACATGCATACACATGCATACACATGCATACACATGCATACANATGCATACATATGCATACATATGCATACATATGCATACAGATGCATACACATGCATACACATGCATACACATGCATACACATGCATACACATGCATACACATGCATACACATGGATACACATGCATACACATGCATACAGATGCATACATATGCATACATATGCATACATATGCATACATATGCATACATATGCAAACATATGCAAACATATGCATACATATGCATAAATATGCATACATATGCATACATATGCATACAAATGCATACACATGCATACACATGCATACATATGCATACATATGCATACATATGCATACATATGCATACAGATGCATACACATGCATACACATGCATACACATGCATACACATGCATACACATGCATACANACATATGCATACATATGCATACATATGCATACATATGCATACATATGCATACATATGCATACATATGCATACATATGCATACATATGCATACATACGCATGCATACGCATGCATACATACGCATACATACATACGCATACATACATACGCATACATACATACGCATACATACATACGCATACATACATACATACATACATACATACATACATACATACATACATACATACATACATACATACATACATACATACATACATACATACCCACCTACCTACCTACCTACCTACCTACCTACCTACCTACCTACATACATAGTAGAGCTTCGCACACTGGCGATGCCAGAAGGATAAGGGTTATGTTGTGCGCGTTAATCATTTTGTGCCCCGCGCGCGCGCGTGCGCGCACGCGCGTGCGCGCACGCGTTGACACTGTAATAGTCCTCATCGCGTAGTGCCTGAAACATCGTCAAATAGGTTGTGTTTTCGTGATTTTTGAGGATGTCCGGAACAAAAAATAGCGAGAATACCGAGACCTGGAAGGCCAAAAGCAGAGTATTCTCTATGTTTTTTGCATGTGGCATCAAAACCAATGTATTTACAGTGTTTTTGCACACCACCATCCAAAAAACATCGGTATTTACGCAGTTTTGAGCATGCTGCAAGAAGTAGTTTTTCCAGGTAAAAGGCATCAAACCACTGCAATTTACGACGCTTTTGCTTCCTGAGCGCAACCAAAAAGCGGCAAACAATGGTCCAAAAACGCTTCAAAATCGACCTCAATAAGCAGCTTCTTCTTTTGTCGGTTTTTGTTGCACCCCGGAGCCCTCCAACACCACACCAGGCCAAAGGATTTCGGAAAAGGTCGGTGGCAGGGGCGCGCCCTCGGGTAGCTAGAGCTAAGTGCAGCTACATGGACACCACACGGCATCGCCGGATTCAAGGATTGCGGCCCTGGCGCCGACCCCAAGGGTTGACCTGGGGCTGTGAGCGGGGTTATAGCAGATTAAAGAACATCATAGTATAGCACAGCCGCGTAGAATGGTTTGAATATAGTATACATAGAGTTGCGGCAACAGCTTCAAAACGTGAACTTAGGCAGCCTGCAAGGCTCAAAACGGCTGCCCTCGCCACCCAGAAACCGCGTGCCAGTGAAGGACGGACTGGGCCCGCAGTCTGCAGCTCATACTGCTTTCTGAGCGAACAAGAAACAAGCTCCAAAAAATCTGCTTCCAGCTCCGTCTTGCTTCTTTTTCTTCTTCTTCTTCTTGCTTTCCTGGGCTTGCTCTTGCCGCTGTTTCGTCTAATTCTTTCTCTTGCCTCTTGCTTCTTCTGCCTTGCTCGCTTCCTGCTTTACTTTACAAACTTTACATATCACATATCTTGCTTTCTCTTGCAGCTTGCTCTTTCTTTCTCTTCCTTTTGCGTCGACACTTGCTGCGTGTAATCTCTTCTCTGGCCCGCTCCCCCTTGGCGTCGGCTGGGGTCGGCGGATATACATATTATATATGTATATATATTTATATATGTTATATATATGTGCATATATGCGCATACATATCCGGTCCCTGGACGCCCAAAGTCCGGTGCAGTCTCCCATTTGTATATACGTTATTTGCAGCCTTGAGGAGCCACAACCTCTTGACTGGACCGGACCCTTTCCACCTGCATATTCTTAAACATTTTACAGATATCTCGCGAATTCTACCCATAACCTGTTTAGGTACTGCCTATAGCTTACCTCACACATGGCTTGCTTCCCAGTATGCCTTTGTGCTACAAATTTGCTACCTATATATTATTAGTCAAAGCGTACCTATGCATACCTATGTGCTACATACCTATCCTATATACTACCTGAATATTTTAAACAAACCCACGACTAACATTATATACTCGTGTGTAGTATATACATTGCTTCATCACTACCTCTATACTCCTCACACCCTTTAAAACACCACCAGCGCCCCCACAGCGCAAGCAGAACATGCATATATATATATATATATATATATATGTGTGTGTATATATATATATGTGTGTGTGTGTCAGCATACATGTATGTACACTACCTACACGTGTTTCATAGTGTACCTATATATGACTCATTGCATAGCGTGTATATGTGTATATAATTTTGTATCAGTTACCCCGTAGTACCGCACAAGGCGGTGGCGGAAGTTTCAAAGATAGGAAACCTATAGGAGAGGTTGGTTGCTCTGAATGATGGATGGCAGAGCGAACCCACTGATGGACCGACAAGTGGTTGGAGGCAGCGCAGTGTAGTTGTAATGTTATTGTAGTTGTGGTTGTAGTGGTTATTGCAGTTGTAGCTGTAATCGTAGTAGTTGTAGTTGTAGATGTAGTTGTGGTTGTAGATGTCGTTGTCGATGTAGTTGTAGATTTAGTCGTGGTTGTAGTTGTAGATGTAGTTGTGGTTGTAGATGTAGTTGTAGATGTAGTAGTAGTAGTAGTAGTAGTAGTAGTAGTAGTAGTAGTAGTAGTAGTAGTAGTAGTAGTAGTTGTTGTTGTTGTTGTTGTTGTTGTTGTTGTTGTTNAGTAGTAGTAGTAGTAGTAGTAGTAGTAGTAGTAGTAGTAGTAGTAGTTGTTGTTGTTGTTGTTGTTGTTGTTGTTGTTGTTGTTGTTGTTGTTGTTGTAGATGTAGTTGTGGTTGTAGTTGTAGTTGTGGATGTAGTTGTGGTTGTTGTAGTTGTTGTATTGTAGGTGTCACGCAGTTGAAGTTGCAGTTGCACTTGCAGTTGCAGTTGCTGTTGTTGTTGCTGTTGTTGTTGTTGTTGTTGTTGTTGTGGTTGTTGTTGTTGTTGTTGTAGTGAGTGGGAGTGCGAGCAGGAGTGGTAGTTGTTGTGGTAGTGGCAGTTGTAGTTGTAGTGGTAGTTGTGGTGATACTGTAGTTGTAGTTGTAGTGGTAGTGGTAGTGATTGTTGTACTGTACTTGTAGTTGTGGTTGGTGGTAGTTGTAGTTGAAGTTGTAGTGTAGTTGTAGTGTTGTAGTGTTGTAGTGTTGTATTGTTGTAGTGTTGTAGTTGTTGTAGTTGCTGTATGTTGTGGTGGTAGTGGTAGTGGTAGTTGCAGTTGCAGTGGTAGTTGTAGTTGTTGTTGTAGCTGTAGTGTTCCTAGTTGTAGTTGTAGTTCTAATGTAGTTGCAGTTGTGGCAGTTGTGGTGGTCGTTGTAGTTGTAGCTGTAGTTCTAATGTAGTTGTAGTTGTAGTAGCTTTTGTGGTAGTTGTAGTTGTAGTTGTAGTGGTAGTGTGGTGTAGTTGTAGTTGTAGTGTTAGTGTAGTGTAGTTGTAGTTGTATTTGTAGTGGTAGTTGTAGTGGTAATGTAGTTGTAGTTGTAGTTGTAGTGGTAGGTGTAGTGGTAATGTAGTTGTAGTTGTAGTGGTAGTTGTAGCGGTAATGTAGTTCTAGTTGTAGTTGTAGTGGTAGTTGTAGTGGTAATGTAGTTGTAGTTGCAGTGGTAGTTGTAGTGGTAGTTGTAGTGGTAATGTAGTTGTAGTTGTAGTCACATCCAAATTGACCCGAAACCCTCAGTTTTTCACACTATTGACTTGGAAATGTGCTTCGCACCACAACGGCGTGCACTTTTTCGACATCGAAGCGTCATCGAATTTTCAAAAAACGCTCCGAAGCTGACAGTTTTTAACGCTTTTGACTTCCAAATGTGCTTCGCGCCACAACAGCGTGCACGTTTTCGACGTCTCAACTTCCAAAAGTGCTCCGAACGTGACAGTTTTTTTTGCATTTTTTCCACATCTCAACTTCCAGAAGTGCTCCGAGACCGACAGTTTTTAACGCTTTTTACTTCCAAACGCGCTTCGCGCCACAACGGCGCACACTTTTTCTACATCCCAACTTCCAAAAGTGCTCCGAGCATGAGGTGTTTTGCACCTTTTTACTTGCAAATGTGCTTTGCGCAACAACGGCGTACAATTTTTCATCTCTCATCTGCCCAGATGGCTCCGCGCCCGCCGCTTTAGCGAGCCTACTTTTCGACCTTCCGGAGCCACAAAACATTGGAAAAACACAGTGTCTCGCGACTTTCCTATCTTTTTGCACACCTGCATCCCTTCTTTTTTGACTTTCTCCCTCTCTGAGCTTCTCTCTTCTCTGGCTCTTCCCATCTTGGCTTTTCCATCTGTCCATATTGTCGGAAGTTTGACTTCTAAACTTCCTTCGATAATTCATATCACATGATATATTATGTATACACAGTATAGAAAACATGCTGCGATTTTTTGCTTGAAGAAGCAATCCACTATGCTTGAACCGACTTGATCAACATATACATCTCAATGCGCCCAGGTCAGGCCTTATGCCTTCGAAGCTCCAAAAAGCTTTGCAGGTGCTGCTGGTGGCAATGGCGTTCAGTACGGCATTCTGGAGTACGCTGGTTCCATTCCAAAACCGCATGCGTCGGGTGAGGCAAAGTTTTCTCTTTTGAAAGGTGTTCTGACAGACAACGAGGCGGCTCAATTGCTATCTATGTGCAGCCAAGTTCTGAGCGAAGAGATTGGCAGTGGAAGGGCGCGAGATCTTGATTCAGTTGATGGAAGACCTCGTTTTGCTGTCGACATCGCTGAATTCGGAGTGCTTTCTTCTAAATGTGCGCCAGATGTAAGGCCACTCGTAGAGACTGCTTTGCTGCCACTGGTTCGCCAGAAGTATGACTGCCCCACAGCAAGCTTGTCATCTGCCTATTTCAGACGCTTTGTTCCAGAGGAAAGACGATTTGTTCCTCCGCATTATGAGCATGGCTCCTTCGCAGTACTAGTGATTGCTTTGCAAGAGCCAACATCGTATACTGGCGGCTTCTTTGTGCAAGGTTCTGGAAAGGCCTTTATGGATCGAAGGTTTATACAGCTCAGTCGTGGAGATATCTGTCTATTTCAATACGACCTTTGTCATGGTGTAGATGTGCAAGAGGGATCTCAGCTGGAGCTGGTTTTGCACTTCAAAGATTCTCCGCAAGCAGCTGCAGATGGAACATGTCCATGGTACTGGCGCCTGGATAGCACTCTGATGATTTCCCTCCGCCGTCCAATAATGTTGGTATCAAGTTTCCCACGCACAATTACAATTAGCCATGCTCCCTTCGTTCACATAGATACCCTGGCACCGCTTTGGTTTTTCCAAGGAGTAGCGCAGGGTGGAGAAACAAATTCAAGTTTGCAAGTTGCAACCCTATTCGTCAAATCTTTGGGGTGTTGGGAAACTACATTAGCAGCATTAATTTGGTTACTCAAACTGACTCGTCAAAGGGAGTTTAGTTAGCAAGCTTCCGAGTTACGGACGATGGCCATGGTTGGCATTCACACCATCATGTCAACCACATCATCATGTCAACCCCAGCATCAAGCAATTGGGAAGTGAAAGAGTCCGGGAGGTTGTGAGTTCACGGGTAAAACCATTCTCGTCGGACGCAAAACCTTGCGTTTTTACAGGTCTGGTGGCTTCTGGGGTCGCTGAAGGAGGGTCTGTGTTTCCGCGGTTGCAGGCCTCAATCTGGGAAAGTTGTCGACAAGAGACCTCGGTTTGCATTTCAAAATGCTGACAAACTGATGCGCTCTTGGAAGATGAGGTCTCGAGACTGTAGCGAAAGCTCGATTTCACACAAAAATATTTTACTTCAAGTGAACCCGCCAAATGACATTCTACCTAACGTATTTTCTGACATTCCCTCTGACGTATTTTCCGACATCCTATCTGGCATATTTTTTGACATTCTCTGGCATATATTCTGACATCCTACTTGCAAAATATTCTAACATTCTATTTGGCATTCAATCTGGCATTCTATCTGACATTCCATCTGGCATTCAACGTGGCATTCTATCTGACATTTACTCTGACATTCTATCTGACATTCCATCTGGCATTCAACGTGGCAGTCTATCTGACATATGTTCTGACATTCTATCTGGCAAATATTTATACATTCTGATTTTCTATCTGGCATATTTTCTGACATTCAATCTGGCATTCTGTCTGGCAGTCAATCTGGCATTCTATCTGACATTCTATCTGACTGACATTTTATCTGGAATGCTATCTGACATCTACGCTGAAATTTCTATCTGGCATTCTATCTGGCATTTTATCTGACATTCTAGCCGGCAAAATTTCTGACATTTTATCTGGCATCTACGCTGATGTTCTCTCTGGCATATTTCCTGACATTCTATCTGGCATATTTTCTGACATTCTGCCTGACATATATTCTGACAGTCTATCTGGCATACAATCTGACATTCTTTTTGACATTCTATCTGACATCTATCCTGATATATTCTGACATTGTACCCGGCATATATTCTGACATTCTATCTGGCGTATCTTCTGAGATTCTATCTGGCATTCAATCTGGCATTGTATCTGTCATTCAATCTGGCAAGTTTTCTGACATTCTTTCTGGCATTCAATCTGGCTTTCTATCTGACATGTATTCTGACATTCTATTTGAATTCTATCGGGCATGCAATCTGACATCTACAATCTACACTGGCATTCAATCTGACCTTATTTCTGGCATTCTATCTGACATCTATTTTGACAGTCATCTGGCATACATTCTGACATTCTACCTGGCATATTTTCTGACATTCTACCTGGCACATATTGCGACATCTTTTTCGACATTCTTTTTGGCATTCAATCTGCCAAAATTTCTGGCATGCAATCCGGCATATTTTCTGACATTCTAGCTGGCATGCTATCTGGCATCTACGCTGACATTCTATCTGAAATTCAATCTGACATTCTATCTGGCGTAATTTCTGACATTCCCTTCTGGCTTTCTACCTGACATTCTATCTGGCATTTTGTCTGTCATTCTATCTGACATATGTTCTGGCACTCTATTTGGCATTCTATCTGACATATGTTCTTGACATTCTTTCTGGCATTCTACCTGACACTCTCTGACATTTATTCTGCCATTCTATCTGGCATATTTTCTGACACTTTTCTGGCATTCTATCTGACATGTATTCCGGCATTCTATCTGAATTCTATCTGGCATGCTACCTGACATCTACAATCTACGCTGACATATTGTTTGGCATAATTTCTGACATTCTATCTGGCATATTTTCCGACATTCTACCTGGCAGGTGTTCTGGCACTCTATCTGACATCTACGCTGACATTCTATCTAGCATTCTACCTGGCAAGTTTTCTGACATTCTGTCTGGCAATCAATCTGGCATTCTATCTGACATATGTTCTGACACTCTTTCTGGCACTCTATCTGGCATTCTATCTGACATCTAGTCTGACATCCTATCTGACATTCTTTTTGGCATTCAGCCTGGCAAATTTTCTGACATTCTATCTGACATCTAGTCTGGCATCCTATCTGACATTCTTTTTCGCATTCAGCCTGGCAAAGTTTCTGAGATTCTATCTGGCATTCTATTTGGCATTCAATCTGACGTATATTTTGACATTCTATCTGACATTTTTTCTGACTTATATCTGGCGTATTTTTTGACATTCTATTCTGTCTAGCATTCAATTTGGTATTCTATTTGGCATATATTCTGACCTTCTATCTGACATTCTATCTCACAGCAAGCGGAGAGGTGCAAGACGAGGAGTGAGAGAGGGAAGGAGAAGGCGGGGGTGAGCAAGCAACTTTGTCAACAATCTAGCAACCCTCACCTGGCAGGTGGAGACGATCGGAGCAGCCCCAGATTTGTGTGGTGAAGCCAACGCTGTTGAACGCTGCGCCAATGTTGGTCGATGTGATGCGACGCTCCTGTTATGCACGTTTGCAATCGGCTGTGACAACAGGCATTGGCACGTCTGCACGCAATAAAGCACCGGTGACGCTGCCACTCTCCTGCTATGCGAGGTTGCAGCTGGAAGTCGCCAAACGCATCGCAACAGCTGCGCGAGAGGTACTTTTTCAGCAAAGTGCCAGATTGGCAGTATGCCTGCGGACTTGCAGCTGGAGGTTGCAAAACGCATTGCGCTGGATGCGCGAAGAGAAGCCTTGGGTTGCAGAAGCCAAAGAGGAGGTAGCTCAGAGAAGAAGTAGCTTGGAGAAGAGGTGCCTTAGCGAAGAGGTAGTTCAGCGAAGAGGCAGCTCAGCAAAGGAGCTCAGGGAAGAGGTGGCCCAGTGAAGAAGTAGCTCAGCAAAGAGAGTAGCCCGCTCACTCACTCACTCGCTCACTCACTCACTCGCTCACTCACTCACTCATTCATCCATTCATCCATCCATTCCTTCCTTCCTTCCTTCCTTCCTTCCTTCCTTCCGTCCTTCCGTCATTCCGTCATTCATTCATTCATTCATTCATTCATTCATTCATTCATTCATTCATTCATGCATTCACTCATTCACTGACACATTCACTGATTCATTCATTCACTTATCCATCCATCCATCCCTCCATTCAGTCGTTCATTCGTTCACTCACTCATTGCTTCATCGACTCAGTTGTTCATTCATTCATTGCTTCATTGGTTCACCCTTCATGGTTTCATTGCTTCATGGCTTCATTTATTTATTGATACTTTATTGGTTCATTCATTCATTCATTCGTTCGTTTGTTCGTTCCCTCCTTCCTTCATTCAATTTTTGATTCATTCATTCATTCACTCACTCACTCATTCATTCATTCATTCATTCATTCATTCACTCACTCACTCATTCATTCATTCATTCGTTCGTTCATTGGTTCATTCATTCATTCATTCATTCATTCACTCATTCATTCATTCATTCATTCATGCATGCATGCATGCATGCATGCATGCATTCATTCATTCATTCATTCATTGCTTCAGTGATTCAATGACACATTGATTCAATGACACATTGATTCAATGATTCATTGGTTCTTTCATTCATTGCTTCATTGCTTCATTGCTTTACTGATTCATTGACTCACTGATTTGTTGATTCATTGATTGATTTCAACTGATATATTGATTCGTTGATTTGCTTCATTGAATCATTGGTTCATTTGCGTGTTGCTTCGTTGATTCCCTGATTTCCTGGCCCATTGATTCATTGATTTAGTCATTGTTCTCTTCAGTGATTCATTGGTTCATTAGTTCATTCAATCAGTCGCGCATGGATTTTTAATGTCATGTCATTGGCATTTGAACAACACTTTTCTCATTCGCCGATGCACCTGACAACTTCAACATTTCGTTGGTTCTGCATCTCAGAATCTTTCCCATAGTAGGCCATTGATTTCCTTTAGTTGTTTTGAATTTTCGAAATTTCCGCCCCGGCACGGCTGGGCAGTACCTGGTGAAATCTATGGTCTGTTGTGTGCCACAGCAACCAGGTCTCTTGCCAAACAGAATCATCCTGTTGGGCTTTATGGGCATGCCTTGTCTTTGGCAGCCCAAAATCGTTTTTCTGCTGCGAAGGATTTCTTGGACAAGGCAGGAAAAAATTTGGCTCTTTGACTTTGAGTCAAATATGCTGATCTTCTCGCACCATTTGCAGATACAAAAAACATTCGAAAATTCTAAGCATCCAAGAGCAATGGAAAGAGCCTACAACATCAGCATTATCCAATATTATCCATGCATTTGAAGGACGTTTTTTGATGCTTTGCTGTTCCCTATTCTCCCTGCCCTGCACACTTCTGATTCAGATGAGGCCTGCGAACAGGACCATGTCGAGGCACTTTGCACTGCTGCCGAATGGTGTTGGGAGCCTCCAGCTGAATCTAGACTCCAGGAGCAGCTTAGATGAAAGCTAATTGAGGTGAATTGAAGTTATTGGATGATATTGGATACTTTATATCATTATTGGCATATCGGCATCTCTTCATATCCAACTCGAAAATATTCGAAGTTGATACTGCATGGACAACAGCACACTTTCTGTACGCATTGTGAGTCTCTTGTATATAAACCTCCATGCTCCTTCAAGAGTTTCCGCGGAAAAGGAGTCATCTGCTTCTGCTGTCGCGTTGTGGCGCAGAGCAGCTGAGCTCGGGCATTGTCGGTGCGAGTCTTTGCACGATCTTCACTTGAGCACAGAATCTGCCGTGCACTGTGATCTTCACATGTGCTTTTCACACAGAACTGATGTCTTTCAGATTCTTTGCAGAGTGGCAGACAGACTCTGACCAAGAAAATCCAAGAGGATCCAAGAAGATCCAAGAAGGCCAGGATGATTGCACAGCACTGGCCATCGCTAGGTCGAGGAGTCGCTATGGGGGCCTATTGTTGCAAGGTGTGCCAGGCCGTTTGGCCCAAGACGCTCAGCTGACATTTCGGCAACCGATCACTTTGTCATACTGTGTCAGCAGACTGTCAGCATCGTCACTTCACCCTGTCAAAGGAGCATTGGACATGCAAGACTGTGACTGGGGACAATGTCCCTAAAAGACATTGCACTGTTAGATGTTAAAAGTCTTTTGGGCCTCTTGTGTATACATGTCCCCTGGAACATTCTGGTTGTTTGGGAATTGCACACATTTGCAAACCAACTGATCTGGCAAATATGCACCCTGAAAATCCCTGAACAAAAGCTACTTGCGAGGATCTGTGGGAAGGCAAGCGGCTGCTTCGTTTAGCTTTTGAACAAGATGATCCCGACGCTGCGCCAGGGGCCTTTGCATTGTTGTGCAATTATGTTAAATCCAAACGGGTCCAAGCAATTCCAAAAGATAAAAGCAGAACATCTGTCAAACCGTCGCTTAGGAGGAACGGGTCTGTTGACTACTTGATTCTGTTTTGGGTGATACCGTTGCTGCCTGCTCTTCGCCCAGGTTTCATTTGGGGCACGTTTTACTCCAAGACGGCGACCGAGATGGTGTTTGAAGCTCAAACCAAGCTGCTCTGTCAAGGCGGAGATGTGGACACTGCTTTCCCCAGGCCACCAAGCTCTTGGCTGCTTGCACAAAGGGCCATCCCCGAGCTTGCTTCCAGGTGCAAATTCTGAGATCTAGCTCACAATATCTCACAATCAAAGACACATGGTAGGCGACAGGGCTACGCTGATTACGCTGATTACGCTGAGGGGGCAATTGCACAGGATTAGCAGTGATCCCAAGTGCGTCAGGTCGCTGAGATGTACAGAGAGGGCCTTCAGTTTCCCAAGGCGTGGGTGGCTGTCCGAAAGACACACACACACACACACACAGTGGCACAGCGTGTCTAAGTTTCATTCTGTTTTCCACGACAGCGACATTCTGTTGCATTCGGTTGCATTCTGCGTGCTGTGCTTCCATTTTTGTTGGCCCATGGACTCAAGGATGTGCAGCAGTCAATCCGCTACACAAAGTGGGCAGCACATCAAGGGGATGCGCAGGCAGCAGAATTCGATCACTTTCAGTCCTTTCCCGAGATGTCAATCCCAAGGTGAATTTTGCGGTCCATCTTTTGGCTGCAGGCCTTGAGCAACTTGGGCCACATGCTCATCAATGGCCCGAAGCTCAACCGGCCCAAGCTGCTCACAGCAGCCGGTCTTGCCAGATCCAATCCTTGTCTCCTTCTAGTTTGCCAATAATGATTGTGTTGTTCGCAAAGGCCATGTCTTTTGAATCTGTTTTGATTCTTGAAGTACTACCGTATTCAATCGTATTCATTTAGCATATGTGCGTGGGTAAACATACGTGTACATACAAAATACATATATACATAGTTACATTGTATACACATGACAAACACATACGCACAGACGCATATAAGAGTTGCTTCACGAGGCTCCAGTAGGCTTCGCAACACACGCTGGCTAGTTTGTCTTCCCGCAGCAAATCCGCAAGCTATACTAGGTCGGCCATTATGTTAAGGACAATTGCACACAACTATTGAATCACAGCAGATATAATAAGCACTACATTGATGCATGTATGAAATGAAATGGAATGAAATGGAATGAAATGGAATGACATGTTATGTAATGTGATGCAATGTGATGTGGTGTGATGTAATGTAATGTAATGTAATTTAATGTAATGTAATGGAATGTAATGTAATGTAATGCAGAAACCCGTAGCGCAACGTAGCGCAAAAAGTAGCGCAACGTAGCGCAACGCAGCGCACCGTAGCACAAAGTATGTATATACCGATTATATATATATATATATGCTTGTTTTACAAACTTGCACATACACATGACATTAGTCTGGAAGAGGCCCTGAATTCCAAGGAATGGGAGTGGTCAAAGATGAAGCGAAAGCAGTGAGACTTTTTCGTCATGCAGCTAAACTCGGTGCGGCAGAAGCTCGAACCCTATCCAGATCACGGCCTCACAGCAATGCAAGACAGGAATGGACAGAACTGCAGGGACAGGATGAATTCACTTCCACGCCTCATCAACATTTGGCATCTCGAATGTATCCAAAGTCTGATGCTCTCTGTGACACGTTCGGCATGAGAGAGCAAACTTCAATCCACATCAACTTTGTTACTTAGGGTATGCTGAACTATGGTTTGGCCCTTCTGCGAGGAAGTGGTGGAGTGAAGGCGGAAGATCTGCAAGACGTGAGCTTTTTTGCTTGATCCCTTGATCCTCTTTCATTCTTTCATTTGTCAAAGGTGGACTATCAAGAAGCTTTGGAGTGGGCGCAGAAGTCTGCAGCGTTTTCACCCTAGCTTTTGCAGATCAACACTCCACAGAGTCGGTTTTTTGCTTTGCAATAGAACTTTCCCAGAGTTGACTGACCGACTATACGACCGACTGACTGTCTTTGCGCTTGCTTTCAAGCCTTTGTAGTTATCACATGTTAGCGTGTCCCTAAGATTGGGGCATGGCTTGGCGCACCAACAGATTCTCGGGCTGCATCTTAGAGCTCTTTCTGCCCAGTGAAGAAAGTCATCCTTCTATGGGAAAGGTTAAGACAGTTAAGATGGCTGCAGAGATGTAGTGCAAAGACCTCTTTTGCCCAGCATTTGCCTGCCTGCTTTTTTGATCTGTTTTCCCTTGTCTTGTGTTGTTATTTGCAGCTTCAAAGGCTTTCAATGTTCTTCAATGCTGCCAAGCATCCAAATCCGCCGGCACGCTGTGTGCCGTCTTCAATGGAGGACCTGAATGGGAGCAATTTGTGCTTGCAAAATGTGTCTCATGTTGTCTCCCCATGATTCGGAACGCAGACTTTCCATACAGTCAAGTCGAACTGCCTCTGAAAAAGAAGCCAACGGCAGAAAATTGCACAAGAGAAGGTGTAGGCAATGCCACGGTTGTCATGCTCGTGCACATATTGTTTTGCTATGTTTTGCTATGTAGACTGGCTCTGGAGGTGCTCTTTCAGAGTGTAAGTGGCCGCCACTTGAGAACGACTCTTGATACCAAAATATGCCACAGCAACGCATGCGCTTACGCATTTCCTGTTGAACTCTGTTAACGACTCTTTTGCGTTTTCTGCTTTCTGCATTTCATCAAGCGTTGCAGTTGGTCAAGAAGTCCGGAGGAGCTTCGTTCGCTTGGCGTGCGCGAACTTCGAGACCTGCTGCGTTTAGAAGGCGAGACTGTTGGTGTCTCTTTTGGTCGATGAAGTAATGAAGCTGAAAGAAATCTCCCCAAAAGAGACAAGCACTGTGGCACTGCTCTGTTGGAAATTTATGGTCCAAGGCATTGACTTCTCCGATTGCGTAGAAAAGTCTGACCTCATTGCGAGGGCAGCTTTGCATTTGCTTTGGCCTCAATTGTTGCGTGATGGTGGAATGCCAGTGTGGGCAGAGATGTGTCGCCCATTGCTGTTCCAATCTTTGCAAAGAGATGCTAAGATTATGAAACTGTTTGGACTTGAAGAGCAGTGGATTCGAAGTCTACAGCAAGGGCAGACTCAGCATGTGAGCAGGTCTGACAGGCTGAGACTTCCAAGAAGTTGTTGGATTTGCAAAATTTGGCAAATGTCAAAATGTTGGCAAAAGTCTAGGCCGGGGGTGGCAGAGCCTTGGGATGCAGCACCTGAGCGCGAAGCTTAGCTGCGCAGTGTTGCTCAGATTTGCTCAGCGTTGCTCAGCTCTGTCAGCCTTTCCAAACTTCTGGGACTTGACTGGACTTGAGTGGACTCGGCTGGACTCCAGGGGACTCCAATCAACCGACTTAACCCATGGTTTGATATGGCTTGATGTTTCTTTTTGATTTGAAGCCCCTTCAAGTTCTTCCTGATTCCGGGCAAGGCACACAGTGCTGTTGGAGCCAAAGAAGTTGAGCAGGGAAGACATTATGAGGTGGGCTTCTTGACATGGATCTTCTTCATTCTTCTACCATATCCACAACATTCAAACACGTCTTCCCGTACTCCTGTTAGTTGGGAGTTGTTTTTTTTCTTTTTGTTTGTTGGAGCAACTGATAGCAACTGTCTCCTGGTGCACTCCCATTTGCAACCATGGTGAAATGGTCACCGTGTTGTTTTTTGCAAGTCCGATAACGCCGATCTTTTGTTCTGGATGCAGGCAGAGGGCGCAGGCTGCCGCTTCAAAGCCTTCAGGCCAAGGCTCATCATTTGAGAATCTGCACAGACACTTTATTGATCTTTATTGTCTTTATTTTTTCCCCTCTCTTTCTCTCTTTTTGACTTAGAACAAGAGTCGTTGTTTCACCTCTTTCATGTAGAAGCCCACCCTTCAAAAAGCCAGGATATGGCACTGCTCCAGTCGATGCAGTTGACACAGGTGCAAAGGTGGCTTGAACGAACATACCTGGCGCATTTTGTGTAAAACATGTGGATACCCTCTGCTTCTCACAATGAAGTCTGCCTCCCGGCACAGAAAAAATATTTTGTAGCAACATGCGAGCAACTCCTGGCACTAGATTCAGACCTGATATCCCGGCACCTTATTTGTCGAACTTGGACAGGGTTTCTTGGAAGATGTTTTGAGTTGATCCAACTTCATGTTTGCGAGCTATTTGATATCTTTTATGTATATATATATATATATTATATTGATTTCCTTTGCACAGCACAACGTGTCAACCACGTCCTTGGCACCTGCGAATCCTCTTGCCTTAACGGTAGAGCCCAACCAAAGTTGATGCGGCTATGTGACTTAGGGAGATAGCAGGCTGCTAGGGGATGTAAACGGACCGGCAAAGAGAAACCGGGCAGTGCGGTCTGTTCACCTGTCAGTCTCAGTCATCTGTATGACTGGAACCCCAACCAGGCAATGCCCAACGCAAACCTGGAAGCCGAAGTCCTGAACCGGGAAGACCTCACAACACGGCTCAAACCCCAAACGCAGAACAACCCATCACACAACCCACCACAACCACGCGAAGCCAAAAAGCTGCGTTTGCCAATTTTGAACCACACCCTCTTGCACAGTCAGGGGCTACATTTAAGCAGAAATGCTGTAGTAGAAAGCTCAGGAACCGGCAGTCACTTGGAATGAGGCTAGTGGAGGCGGGTCGAGCCGTTGAGCTTTGTTGCAAATTGATGCAAGTTGCCACAATTCCCTTGACCGCCTTGACCTTCATGTGATTTTGGTCGTTTTGAGCATTGATTTGAGTCTTTCTACTCTTTTATGTATACTATATATGTAACATGTATGTATGTATGTATGTAATGTAATGTAATGTAATGTAATGGAATGTAATGGAATGTAATGGAATGTAATGTAATGTAATGTTATGTTATGTTATGTATGTATGTATGTATGTACATAGATTTTGAGCAAGATCATTGCTGTCAGAGTCATTGAAGTCTGTGCCGCATTGTGCTCTGGTATTTCTGTGTGGTTATACTGTCATATAATTTAGATGTTTATTTCAACACTTGATACTTTGGATGGACATTTGTGAGCTAGCACATCCTTTCCTTGTCCCTGTCATAAAAACCATTCCTCATAAAAACCATTCAGGGAATTGGCATGGAATGGGATTGGGTTGTATGTATGGTTCCGCTTATCATTCTTGCAGGCCCTGCTTCTCAAGAGAAAAACCAGATACCAGCGGCAAAGCAGGACATGAGTTGACATGATTGCCTTGATGAAAGAAGTGGTCATTTTGCTGTTCTCCCCACTCAACCTCTCACGCCTCATTCGTATCAAGTATCAAGTGAACTCTTGCTCTTGCTCATCAAGGCGGTGTGATGTGGTGTGCATGTGCCATCTTATCATTGCCCTTTGCGTTGCCACCTCTTTTGCAGCCGCTGCAGCAGGAAGAAGAGCCTCTCCCAGACGCTTTTGAACTGGTAGACTGAGTTGAGAATTCGGATGCCTTAGATACTGCTGAGATCTCATGAGCCTCTCCTCTTTACAGAGTCTTTTAAGAAATGCTGCGAACTGTACCTCCGTTGACCTGCAAGTTTTGCAGTTTTGAATAGAGGTCTTAATTTCTGACCCTGCATTTTGATGCCTTTCTGAGCCCACGTTGTTTCAGCAAGACAGATGCATGAGTTCAGGATACTTGGGTGTCGATTGAAATGCTTGAGTGGAAAGTAGTGGAAAGTGCAAAAAGCTCAGAAAGATTTTTTTGGACAAATTGGCATTTGCCAAGTTTGCTGCGTCGGAGAAAGGCCAAAAACAATGTCGTTGGGTTCGGTTTGCTTGCGTCCTCAGAGACTTCATCAGCCACTGGGAATTAACGCTAAAGTCTAAAGTTACTAAAAGGAAGTGCTGCAGAAGCCCTGCGCAGAATTGGTGAAGACCTCCATCGAGCATCGCGTCTCCTCTACAGACGCCAACCGAGAGCTCGAGGCCGACAAATGACATATAAGTTCATATAAGACAACAAAAGGATACAAAAGGAGTCAATCCCTCATATTTTATCATAACCCTCACATTTTGGTTGGGCATTGCTGCGCATAGATTGGTACTTGTGGGATGTTGCCAACATTTCACTGCTGCGAATTTGTACGTTTGGCAGTTGCGCATCCTTGCAGAGCAGGAGTTGAGGTTCAGTGAGGTCGGGATTGGGGAGCTTTGCAAGATCACTGACCTAGAACACAAACGACACGAGCAATGCAGTACAATGATCAGCGTAGCAATGCATAGCAGACACATGCAAACATGATCAAACATGCCGATCATGCTGACATTTCGCTGAGATGTGCTGAGCTTCTGGGGATTCTGGGGCTTCAAGGTCACATCTCTCAGCCAGCGGTGCTCAACACTGCAACGGGAGCGAGATCAGCTTCAGGCCCTACTGGGTCCCATGTTTATTCTGAGGCAAACCACTCCCCTTGCAGGGCATCCCATCCTTGCTGTAATCCAACGGAAGGCCAGCTTTAGCAACGATGTCGCCCGGCTGTCTGTGCAACTTGAGGACTTGCAGTGACCATTTCGAAATTTTGTTGAAATGCGCCACTTGCAAGTAAACTTAGCGCAGGAGGACAAGCGAAAGATGGAGGAGTCAAGAGCTATGCAGTCGTTCAGCCGGTGGTGGCATATTTCAGTCCCAGAAAATACAGAGCTTGCCCAGCCAGCTTCTTAGGCAAGATCATGCATTGCAACACTTTCCTGGTCCTGCTCAGTAAGTATACTGTACATTCAAGCCCCACCGCTGTCTGAGATTTTTTTGTATCCACAGTACATACTGCACTCTTGAATCCTCTTGAACCCTCTTGAATCCTCTCGAATACTGTACCACTACGTACCACTCACTGTCTCTGAACCCGATATTTGTTGATGGAAGAATTGCAACAACCATCATTCAGTAAAGCCGCAGAAGTTGAAAGTTGTTTTTTAATTACTGTACATGTAAAGAACATGTTTTTTTTTGCAGCATTTGCCTAGGCATTTCCGTTTCGGTGCTGTGATTTGAATGGTTTGACAGCCTAGATATTTCTTGATTGCGGAATATTATGAACATTGCGGAAAGGATATGCTTAAGATTCTCAAGATGTCCTCGAGACTTTGTCAATCTCAGTACGTGACGTGCAAGTCTTTCAGTGACAGGAGTGTGAAGTGTTGAGATCTGAAGCTGAAGCAAAGCAGCAAGCCTCCGATGCCTTGACAAAGGATCAGGCTCAGGCAGTGACAGTGACCAGCCCTTGGAACTCAAAGCAGCTGTGCAGGCATCATGTACAGATTATACAATACATTATACTACAGTAGAATTGCACTACAATTACAGTGTCATGACAGTTTGCAGTGTTCCTGTAAATTCCTATCTGCTGTTTACAGCTTCGTGCAGGAATTAAAGCAGTGCAAGGCCGCCATTGACGAAATGATGTGTAAGCGCAAAGAGCACACGGACATGGTGTCTTCGCAAGAACAGGACGAGACTGCATGCAAATCCACATATGACACCGACAAGAATATCAGCGAATTCTACGGTTCTGCAACTTAATCGGACCCCCTTGTTTCCAATATTGACCTGTTGTTTCCAGGGAACAGAGCAGTTGGATGCTTTTGGTGCAGATTTGTTGAGACGGAAGGAGCTGCAAAGGTGCAGAGACGTGATCCACCAGTTGAAGTCTGAGGGCTCCGAACAGTCATCAGTGATGCAAAGCCAACAGCAGGCCACCCGGTGCGCTTGCTGCCCTGCGAAATGCAGGATGATGTCCTGCGACAATAGAGACTAGTGACTATGGAAAGATTGCGAATGGAACTTGCAGACAGGCAAGCGACGGCAAGACGACTGGCAGAGGAGCTGTCATTTGCCAGATTGAACACCGCGTGCTGCTTTTCCAGGTTTTGGCCATTTGATTGTTGCAGGAACGCGACGCACTTCGGGTTTCAGAAGCAAAAGAGTTTTCTTTGGCTTCTGAACGTGGGGAGGTGCTGGGGGGAAGCCCTTAAAAACGATATGGAACAATATTAAACAACATGGGACAATATGGACCAATATGGAACATCATGAATGTTCGCCAGATATTAAAGCATGTGGCATCTTGTGGCCCATGTGTAGATGGTTTGGCTAGCAGTGCAGCAAGAACATGTCATGTACAGTACAGCAAGCACATTTGGCAATCTTGCGCCACTTGCGCCTGCAGGAGTTGCAACTGTGCAAGGATGCTGTGGAGCAAATGAAGTTGAAGAACAAAGAGCAACTCGCTTGGGTGTCCAGCCAAGAGGAGGAACACAGCCACTTTCAGCTCTGTGCGGCTATGCGTTTTTAACTTTTGCCTATTGAATATTGCTAAAGCTGGGACTTTGCATATCGATGAAACAAGCTGTCAAGTCCACTCTTGCATAGCAGCTAACTATCAGGCCTATCAATTAAAATGTGCCAAAGACACACAGACTTTACCGGTGTGAGAACAGAGCTGTTGGATGCTTTTGGTGCAGATTTGTTGAGACGGAAGGAGCTGCAAAGGTGCAGAGACGTGATCCACCAGTTGAAGTCTGAGGGCTCCGAACAGTCATCGGTGATGCAAAGCCAACAGCAGGCCACCCGGTGCGCTTGCTGCCCTGCGAAATGCAGGATGATGTCCTGCGACAATAGAGACTAGTGACTATGGAAAGATAAGCGACGGCAAGACGACTGGCAGAGGAGCCGTTTCTGGCAACTCAGACATGGGAAGCTACTTGAGAAAAAATGCACCAACAAAAGCCATTTCTTTTGGACATTCTTTCAAATTCTTTTATCTACTTCGAACCCTTTGGATTCAGAGTTTTTCATCAATTTCAACATAACTGGGCCGAGAACATCAAAGGTACAATGGAAGAAACCGTAGATCCACCCCACCAAGAGGGCACAACACATGAGAGTCGCAATCAAATGTTTATAGTATCAATAGTATATTTTGGACAAATCTCTATAGACTTGCCCTTAGCGTTGGAAGTTTGCTGAAAGGTATCAACGATGACAAGAGTCCCTTGAGGCTTTTGTAGGCCCATTGCAACACCTCAAATGTGCACGCACAGCATACCAACAAGGCATGCTAAGAATTCTTGATCCGAAAGAGTTGCAGACTCCACTCATGCATGTCAATGAGATTTCCTCCAATCTTCACAGGCAAGACACAACCCCCTTGAGATTGGTTTTCAAGGAGAGTGGCTGAGTGGCCCCTAAAAAACAACAACAACACATCCTCAGTTGGGAGACTTGGTGAAAATAATTTTCGAATGGTGAAAGGAATTCTGAAAGAAATGAAACATACATATTGCAATAGAATCTTTAATAAATATCTACATAGAATCAAATGAATTAAATACACAAGTTTCATAGGAACCCCATGTTGTTGCAGTGCTCGAAACTGGAACTGCCTTCACCATCCCCACCACATTCAAAAACTGTACAGGGCGGATTTTGGCGAGCGAAATTTGAAACCAAACATGCATATTGTGTCGAAACTGGATATTCTCTCTACATATTTTTATATTACATATAATATATATATATATATATAATATACACATACATAGGTATGCGGTCATATGGTATTCCATGCTATACCTGCCGAAGTTTGGATTAGGGCTTGCAACTTCAATGCTTTTACCACTTCGAATCATGACCGACAGGTTGCCACAAAGGGGTAACACAGACTTGTTGCTAGTGGATCAAGTGGCCATTGTCGCTTCCTTGACTTCCCGTCGATAGTCCGAGTGCTGGCCTGTCACGGAATCGATAGAGATGACACCAGATGATAGGATGATACCGTTAAGTCGTGTTGAGTCGCAAGGAGCGGGAGCAGTTTCGTTCAGAAGCCGACCAGCTACTGGCGACTGAAGCAATGCAGCTTGTTATGATCTCCCAGCGTGCCGAGGCGGACGCTGAGACTGCAGCATGCAATCAGCATGCTTGTTCGATCTTGGTTGTACATAGTTGTACAATCTGATGTATTTTGCATATGCATATACACATATAGGGCACCGTTTGAGGGTGTCAAGAGTTCCTACGCCTGGCAGGAGCTACAAACATGCAGAGAAGAGGTCGAACGACTAAAGTCAGAGGGCGTGGACCAATCTGCCCTTGCAAAGCGACAAAGCCAGGACGGTGGCTTGCTGCTGTGCTTAACTTTGATTACCAGCAAAAGCAAATCGTAAAGCATCGTAAAGCAATCACCAGCATTTTCTCAGCAGATTGTGGTAGGAGATACGGCGCCAGAAGCAGGAGATTGAACAACTTCGTGGTGAAGTCATGTGCAAAGAGGCAGCTGCCACCCGCCTCCAAGAGGCTGGACCGCTGGATCTGCATGAAAATGCGGAGAATATGCTGAGAGTGATCAGGTGTGCCACGCCAAGAAACAAACCTGGGAAGAGAAAGACAACTGCCCAGTATGATACACGACAATATAAGAGATACAACAAGCTAGAACAAGCTTGAAATCTTTTCAGGATTTGTCGTAACAAATCCTCTTGTGATGATTCCAAACAGTTTGGGGATGTTTAGAGGCTACATGGCCAAATTAGCCCAACCATTCACCTCAGGCACGCACTGGTTTGGTCCCTGCCTCAGTGACTTTGAATTTCAATGCCAGACGCCTGAAGCACCACATGGTTACCATGTTTCATGATGGCAGAAATAGAGGTGCAAAACATGGTAAAACAATGTAAAACATTCTAAGATACTATAAAACCACTTCCTCCCATGACAAGCCGCCTGTCGTCCTCTCATTCCATAAGCTTGGATTGGATACAGATTCTCCGCTGCTATTAATTTTGGCTCAGACTCAGTATTCACGCCTTGTGGATGAAGTAATTTGCAAATTGACAGCTAGCAGGTAGTGCTTGTTGAAGTCTAAGGAGACATCACAGACTCAGACCATGCGAGCCTCCAGCCCATTCAAACTTAGGGCCTTTCTGTGTTTCTACTTGTTGGCACGTCACTTCCTGTGTGAAATTTCATAGCCATGGGCAGTTCTGCGCTCAGATTTGGGTGCCTCTCTCTCTCTCTCTTGCAGATCTTTCTAGTGTATTCAGCACATCACACAGAGAGAGAGAGAGAGAGAGAGATAGAGAGAGAGAGAGAGAGATAGAGAGAGAGAGGAGAGACAGAGGGAGAGAGAGAAAGAGTTTTTTTTTGCAAGCAAACGACTCTCTCCCTTTCTCTTCCTCTTTCTCTGTGGTGCTTTTGTTTTCTTTTTTCTTCCTCTCTATGTTAGAAGGACGTGGCTTCTCCCGGGTTTTTTGTCTTTTGTATCCTTGAGGTGGCGCGTCCAAAAAAGGATGGGGACGGAGGCCGAGGGCCTAAAACCAGCAATGCGAGAAGGTCTCAGCGATAATTTGCAGCGTGTGCTCAATATGTTTTTCCTTTGTACAGCAAACTGAGCTCAACTGCTTGCATGTCTCTGAGGTTTCACATCACATCCAATGTACCAGAACCTGAAGGGGACACGTGCTTCCATCAGAATCGGGCAGTCCAATTGCACGACTGCACGGGCATTGTCTTTTCATGTCATGAACTTTAGTCACAGAGCCCAAAATCCATTGGTGATTCCTCACATGTCCTCACTTAACCAGCTCTGAAGATCTGATTTTGTCTTGCGAAAAGGTACCAGCAGATCTTCCCTGTTTGGACGATCGCAGCAGATTGCCAAGATGCACCACAAAGATGTTTCCATGGCTGGAGTCAAAGGAAATTGCAGAATGGCAACGGAGCCAAGGTCACGAAAAATCAGCGGCAGCTTGCAACTGCCACAAGCGACAATAGAATAAACCTTTGGTTGGAGTCTGAGATATTTCTATAACGCTTGCTGCATTGGCGTGAGCGCAGATTCCTTATGACCCCCCCATTTCAGTATGCTTGTTTGACCTTGCAAGGTGCTTGGTAACGCATCAATTGCTTGCGCCGTTGATTGGACATGCTGATACGGTCCGACACTTCAGACCGCAGAGTGTCCAAATTGTGGTTATAGACAAAGCAGGCTCAGATCATTCATACTGTACACTGTATTACTCATAAATTACCTTGACCTCACGAGATTAAACTTTCAAACAAATGCGCAGAGAAAATTACGTCCTTCATGGAAGCGGAGCCAAGCTGCCACACACGATGCTCTGAGATTTGGCGCCTGGCTTACTCCCCGGACGACTTACTACTAGCTTCGACTAGTGCTGATGGTACAGTTCGTCTTTGGGAGGACCGCGATGCGTTTTTTTTCTTTTTAGAAGTCCTAAAGTTTTTTTTAAAGCAAATTTTTGTTTTTTTGAATTATCTGAGTGCTTCGTCCTTACTGGAGTGAAGAACTGGCGATTTGAGCACTGTACCGTTGGCAGGTCAGCACAGGTTTGCCAGTTATGATCCTTCCCAGAAACCATGCAAACTGGGTGGAGCCGGCACGGTTGACTTGCATCGATAGTGCCAATAGTTGTGCCTCTGGTTTGTGTTTGAAGACCGCTTTGCTTTCTGGTTGTTTTGTCTGCAGGTATGGAGTCTGGCTTGGTCTCCAGACGGGAGCAGGCTTGCAACAGGAGGCCGGCACACCTGAAAAAAGTCATGTTGTATGCCCTCGCATTTGCTTGAGATTCATAGGCTTCACGATCATCCTTGATGTCGCTGCTTGTACTTGTTCTTCTTGTTCCTGCTGTTCCTCCTGTTCTTCTTGTACTTCTTCTTGTACTTCTTCTTGTACTTCTTCTTCTTCTTCTTCTTCTTCTTCTTGTTCTTGGTTTTGCTTTGTGTTCTGTTTTGATGGGTGTTTATACGTCCTTTTTTTTGGTCGTTGCTGCTGGGCAATCAAAGGCTTTTTGTTCAAACTTTTTCTGTCAAGCGCATTTTGTATGCAAATGGCTTCATCTCTCTCTCTCTCTCTCTCCCCCTCTCCCTCTTTCTCTTTTGCTTCCCTAAAAAGATGTTCTTTGCGTGCGGAGCTCTTTGCAAGCTTGCTTGGTCTACGCTCAGCAAACTAGAGCCGCACTTTCTCTTGCCCAAATATCTTTGCTGGATCGAGCAGGTTCAGATGCTCGCATTCTGGTCTGGGATGCGCAAGAGGTTGGAAATGATGCAGACTTGATCTGAATTATCCCGTGGGTTCTACATGGTATCTATGTTGCCATGGTCAACATCCTCAGTCTGTCTTGCGCCAGCAATCAGATTCAAATGCACTTTGTGGAAACAAGGCAGCGGAAGGGGCACAGCGTGTGCAAGAGCTTAGTGCTCGAGCCGCTATGGAGCGAGTGTAACGTGTTGACTGCTGCGTTGCGGATTTCTTTTGATCTCTTTGAGATGGCTCTAATATACACACATATACTATACTGCGCATAAAGACATGTGCTATACATCTATTCACACATACAGATTGACATACATACATACATACGTACGTACGTACGTACCTACATACATACATACATGCATGCATGCATACATACATACATACATACAGACAGACAGACAGACAGACAGACAGACAGACAGACAGACAGACAGACATACATACATACATACATACATACATACATACATACATAGTGGATATGCACATATATATATATATATATAGACCGGGAGAATATATGGAAATATGGACGATAGATAGTTAGATAGATCGATCAATAGATAGATGCCGTGATAGAATATATGACGTACAATGCGTTGATACTGTGTATGTGTAAATATGCATATCTATGTTGAGAATACGTATAGATGAACACATATATGTTGATCACACATATGTAGATATCTAGATAGAAAGAGAGAGAGAGAGAGAGAGAGAAAGGAATACCCATTCTCCCAAGTCCAAGCTACTCTGAACACTCTCTTCTAATCTCTTCTATTTCCCCACCCCCCCCCGCACATTTTCAGGACCCTTCTTGGGCGCAAACAGCGGCGGAGGAAGCTGAGAAGGCGCTGTGCTGCGGGGATTCAAAGACATGTCTGATTCGTCTGATCGTGATCTCAAAGCCAGACCCGTTTTGTATCTCGTTTTTCTCGTTTTGTTTTTCATTTTGACGTCTTTCCATTGTGACGTGGTGGAGCTTCTGAGACTAAAACATACACCAGGCTCGACCCGCCGCTTCTGGTTCAAGGGGATGCAAAGGGGTGTTCTGGTTCACCTCAACACTTTCACAGTGGAATGTCTATTACAATGCACAGCTCTTTCCTTGACTACCCTTGACCCTGAACTATTTGCCTGACTATGGTTCTGACGAGCCGAGAAATAGGTAACTTGCAATGTTTGGAATAGAATGAAATAGAGACATCCTGCCTGGATTCCGGGCTCCTGCTTCGATCAAGTGTGAGACCGTCTAGTGTGAGACTGTCTGGAGCTCAAAAAGTACTGTGAGAGTTCTGTTTCACGTTCACGCAGGTTATACCTCTTGATGACTTATATAGTGGAGACTTAATGGATATAATTTACCGGTGCTGTTCAACTCCTCGTTTTCCAGTTAAACCAACGGACGGGCTTAGAATGAAAAAACAAGATTGGCAATAGTATGTGTGTATGCACAAGCGTGTATACACGTATGTATATATATATATACACATACGCATATGCACACATATACACAAATACACATACATATACAGACGCATACACATGCACATGCACACATGCACACACACACATACATACATACGTACGTACGTACGTAAGTAGATAGATATAGATAAAGATATAGATATAAATATAGAATGATATAGATATATACGTTACACATAGATAGATAGATAGATAGATAGATAGATAGATAGACAGACAGATGGATAGATAGCTAGAAAGCTAGATAACTAGATAGCTAGATAGCTAGATAGCTAGATAGGTAGACAGGTAGATAGCTAGATAGCTAGATAGCTAGATAGCTAGATAGGTAGATAGCTAGATAACTAGATAGCTAGATAGCTAGATAGGTAGATAGCTAGATAACTAGATAGCTAGATAGCTAGATAGGTAGATAGGTAGATAGGTAGATAGCTAGATAGCTAGATAGCTAGATAGCTAGATAGGTAGATAGGTAGATAGGTAGATAGGTAGGTAGGTAGATAGGTAGATAGATAGATGGATAGATACATAGATGCATAGATACATAGATACATCCATGCATGCATACATTTACACATGCACACATCCCTGTAAGCTCAGGCGAGAACCTGCTAGCCTGAGGCTGAGGCTTGAAATGACCATTATGCGTTTCTCTGGTCGTTGATTTGCAGTCACTTGAATTTCTTGTCCCTCTTCAACGAGCCCCTCTCATGTTTTCTTGTGCATTACTAGTGCACAAATTCAGAGTCCATTACAAGATGTTTTACATGAGATGTTTCATGGTGATTTCGGTGATTTCTTGCTGTGCCTTCTGGGCTGTTGGCTCAACGTGGCTCAAATCTTGACACTGCAGTGACCCACATGCACACACTAATAGAAATCTAAAAGATACATCAAGATCCATCAAACAGGCCTATATCATCCTATATCCTGAATTATCCGGTGACTGCTTAGGTGCACTGTGTAGCCTCTTTGAGGAAGTCCACAGACATACAATTCCATCAAAACCAACAACTTAGCCCTGCTTGTTTTTCATTTACCTAGGCATGTACATATTTGAATCATATTTGAATCATATTTGTGGTTTGTCATTTCTGTGTCGCACCTTTTGCACTTCGATGCCAGTCTTTAAACCTGGCGCGATGTTGACCAGAATTCCCCGGACTGGTCAGGAAGAGCTTGGACTGCATTGGACCTGTCTCGTGTTAGGGGAGCTTGCTGCAAATGATAAGGGCTTTATACTGCTTTATTTTGAAAGTCAACTTTCAACGTGCGGAACTAGTGGAACTAGTTTCTTGATCGGAGTTGCAATTTCATGTTTCTCTATGTTTCTGCATGTTTCTCTATGTGTTTGTATGATTGTTGTGCGGCTGTTCAGCTAGAACTTGTTCATTTGAGGTCCTCAGATGCAGCTCACTATCTTCCCTTGGACCACACCTTCGGCGTGTGCGTTGGTGTTCCACTGAGGCAATGATTGAACTGTCCGTGTTGATCTTGTTTGTGGGTTTTTCACAGAGGAAACTCGGACAGGGGGCTGTAAGCTTCCATTCTTGACGCAGTTCGTTCCGCCTTTGGGCAGTCTTGAACTCTTAAACCAGTGGAGGCTTCCGATCTTCAAGCTCCAATTTCGCCACATATTCCACCACCTGTCCAGCCAGTCTTGTGGGGTACAAGCATGAAGGCAAGGGTGTCCCGGGACATGAATTACTTTTTTCAATGGAAAAGACAATGTCATTGACGATTCTCTTTCCTTGTCCACTGATCAGACTTGGTAGCTGGTAGAGTGGGGATGCATTGTGGCGATGGGGATGCATTGGATATCCACGCACTGAATGCGTGCAATTTGCTTTGGTAGGCATTGGTTAAGAGTGAGCGCGACGTCGGACTCACTCTGGCAGATGTGCCCAAGCCTGCAATCGGGCCAAATGATGTCCTTATTGAGGTCCAAAAGAATCTTGGCATTACCCTGGAGGAGCCCACAGTCTTTCGAGTTTTCTATTCCAGACAGAATCTAGAAGGCCCCGCATCAGCCCTTGTGAATTGTTGCAATCAAGGAATGCCCCATGATACTGTGTGATGAGATATGATATGATATATGATATGATATATGATATGTGATATATGATATTATATGATATATGACACATGATATATGATATATGATGTATGACATATGATGTATGATATATGATGTATGATATGATACAAAATGTTTGCAATATGATATAATATGATATAGTAGCATATAGTACAATACAATACAACATCATATGATATATTATAGTATACTATAGTACAACAGAGTATAGTACAGTAGTACAATATAATGTAATATAATGTAATATTATGTAGTATAATATAGTATATTATAGTATAATAAAATATGATATGATACAAATGATACAATATGATAGAACATGCTGCAATATAAAAATGATACAATATAACAATACATTATATTGTATACTATGCTATAATGTAATTTGATATGATACAATACACTATAAGCGAATATAGCAATGTAATGTAACAATTTCATGTAGCAATATAATGTAATATAATGTAATATAATGTAATACAATGTAATATAATGTAACATAATGTAATACAATGTAATATGATGTAATATAATGTAATACAATGTAATATAATGTAATACAATGCAATATGATGTAATACAATGTAATACAATGTAATATAATGTAATATGATGTAGTATGATGTAATATGATGTAATATGAAACATAATGCACTATAAACTCTATAATTATATAAGTCAATGTAATGTAATGTACTGTAACATGATATAGTATAGTATAATCAAATGCAATATAATATGATATCGTATAATATCATGTAATATTATAATACAACACAATAAACCATAATAAAACATGATCTGATCTGATATGACATGACATGAACAAGCTTACATAATCTTACAGACAAAGATATACATACATCTATGCAGCTGCATGATGTAAAACATAGGTCTTGATCTTCCTCATCAAATAGAACCCGATTTGAGTGCAATGGCTTGAAGGATCTTAAATCAAGACGCAGGGTGTGGCGCTCATGATGAGCACAGCAGAAAATGAAATTTTCAAAGATGTGCTGAGGACTGCTATTTGTGGGACTGATGTGCACATCTACGAGTGGAATGATTGGGCAAAGCGCACTATTCCAACACCTATGGTTGTTGGACACGAATATTGTGGTGTCATCAAAGAATTGGGTCACGACCTCAAAGTGCAGGCGCAGGAGTCACAGAGTATCACCGAGCAGGACAGTTATATACTGTACGTACAATTACAATCAATTACATACACATACATGTATAATCATGTCTATATATACATATCTTCATGTACACAATATATACATACTTGTGTAGATACATATGTATTGTAATAGATTATAGTTGAAGCCAAATTTCCAAGGTGAATGGCAGATGAAGGGTTCCTATGGATGCATGACTGTGTCACATTGAAGCAAGGTTTAGCATGCAGTTTTATGCAGAGAGTGCACACAGCTTTGGACGGCAGTTTGCATACCTATAATCCTTGCATAGTAGGCAAACAAGTAAATAGCTGAAGGGTCCCAATCCCCCGAAACGGTTACACCAAATCTTGCAAATACAGATGAATCTGAGTGTTCAAAATTGGAGTTCACACGCTGAGGTTCCGAAGTCACTGGCCTGACAGTTGGCGCAAGGGTGACCGGAGAAGGCCACATCACATGTGGCTTTTGCCGCAATTGTCGTGCAGGACGGCGACATTTGTGCAGGGAAACTTTCGGAGTTGGAGTGAACCGTCCTGGGGCATTTGCCGAATACCTTTGCCTTCCTTCATACAATGTCTTCCAGTTGAACACACAGGTGTCGGACGATGTCGCCAGCTTTATGGACGCATTGGGCAATGCGACGCACACTGCCCTTTCGTTCAACTTAGTCGGCGAAGATGTTCTCATTACCGGTGCAGGGCCAATTGGTGTCATGGCTGTGGCGATCTGTCGGCATGTGGGTGCCAGGCACATTATTGTCACTGATATCAATGACTACCGCCTTGACCTTGCTAAGAAGTGTGGGGCCACCAGAGCTGTGAATGTGAATGGCGGGGATCCGACACAGAAATTGCAGCAGGTGATGAAAGAGTTGAACATGACAGAAGGCTTCGACGTGGGTTTAGAGATGTCAGGAGTTCCCAGTGCTGTTCGTTCAATGCTTGAAACACTGAACGTGGGAGCACAAGTTGCTTTGCTGGGTATTCCTTCCCAGCCCTTTTCAATCAACTGGGACCATGTGGTTTTCAAAGGCCTTGTAATCAAGGGGATCTATGGCCGCGAGATGTTTGAAACCTGGTACAAGATGCAACTTGGCAGAGGAATTTGAATGGGTGGAGTAGCACAAAAAGCTTCGTCCTCAAAAAGAACAACGACCAATCCATCCCGACCCTACTAGTATCTGCAGCTTCTTAACTTGCTGTGCTATTGCGAAGCACCTCTTGTTTTTTCAGGCTGAATCCACCTGGATGACCAGGATAGTATTTATGCGATGCTGGAACCGTTGTATATGTCTTTACAAAGCCAGAGCAGCTGCCTAATGCACCTACCTACCCATTGATGGTGTTTGCATGTTTGTCTATCAACCATTTCTGTAATATTTTAATTCTTTGCAATTTTTGAATCATTGCGATCGCTTCTCCATTCCAGATATTCCAGAGAGTTTCTTGTGCGTCCTCTTCCTCTTTGGGGTCTCTCATCCTCTCATGTTCGTTGATCAATGTCGTTGACAGTCCCATTTCTGATGATTCAGGAGATTTGGACTTGGACTGCACACCTTGCTTGATGTCAAAGCTACAGCTGAGGCAAAGCATGCTAGTTGGAGGACTTCAAGAGAAGATAGCGCCTGTCATCACTCACAGGCTTGCCAGCTGAGAAACTGTGAGTCAATCCTTTGTGCTTGTCAATCCTCGGACTATCTGAGAATATCTTGAATAATTCTTAAATCCATTTAAATCCCAAAGTCATTTGCTCCGCATCTCACCAGGTTCGACGTCGATGCCTTTGATCAGGGATTTTCAGCCATGCTGTCTGGACAGGCTGGAAAAGTGGCCGACGCCTCAGGCTTGAGGCAGAGCACAGCTTATTGTTAGCACCAACACGTCCAAGCGTTTCACATCGTTTCACAGTCTTAAGACAGACGTCTTAAATTGTCTTAAATTGTCTTAAGATGTCTTAAGATATGGAGGAAAACAGGCCCTTTTGATACTTGATACTGTACCTTTTGAGTCTTTGTCTTTCCTGAGCTGGAAGCAGTGTCCTCCCCGAGGTTCTGAATTGGAAATGATGCGGTGAGCTCCTTTGTACAGTGTAGCGAGTTTTGCAGGTGCAGCCAGTGCAGCCGTGCATGTGCCTTTTGCACCAGTTTGCACCTTGCATCCAGACGCAACTGCTGACCGCCAGCCACCAATTCCAACCAGTTCTTCGTTTTTAGAAAATTGTTTCAAGCAAAGAAATGCGAAGAAGGATAAGAAATTGATACAGTCAATCCGACTGTAAGAAGGCGAGACTTTGAGAATTGGGCGTTGGTCTCATTTGTGAAGGGTCAGGTGAGTCGCATGTGACGAGTCAGAGGAGTGCAGCAAAGCACGTTTGGTGCTTTGAATTGTGCTTTGAACAAACATGATGAAACTGAACCTGTCAGCAGTGCGGGAAAAGACGTGTGGTAGGCACTGCCTATCCCAGGTGCTGTCACATCCTGTCACTTTTCGATGTCCGAAACAAACCAGTTTTGAAGTTTGATTTGCTCAGTTTTTGGTTAGACTTCACTATATCATTTGCTTTCACCCCACATCCTTGTTGACCACGTGTCCGCGTCAGGCAGCAAAGCCAGCCACTAGCGCAATGCGGAAAATGGAACGTGTGAATTCCAATCATGTTGTATCATGCTGCATCCTGCTCATTAGTTTTCTATTTGCCGCTTGAAGTTATTAAAGGAAGTTTGTTAGGAAACTTCTGAGTTGCGGACAAATGTCAATGGGCAAATCTGACTTCATAAAGTCAACCACACAGGAAGTATTCGATCATGAGTTAGGAAGTTTGCCGATCAGGTAGTGGAAACGTCAGGGCAGGGCACGAGTCGGTGAGCGTGGGAAAGACTGTACACATGAGTGGTCACATACCGACCAAACAGTGCAAATGCATCCCCGATTACTAGAAGACGTGTAGGGGACGGCAACAATGGCGTCACCGCACACATACATCTGGAACCAGTACCGAGGTCAGGGAGAGTTTGAAGAGTACAACAAAATCAGAGAATCGAACAGCTTGCGCTTTTGCGCTTTCACGTGTGTTTCTTTTAAGCCGTCATCGTTTGCGTTCCTACGGATGCTTCAGCACTCGTGGCAGGAAAAAACATGAGTCTGCGGGTGAAAGGAAGTGAATAAAACAGGCTGTGTTTGCAGGTTTTGTGGCTCGAGTGGTCGCCAAGGGAATGCCATTGGAGAAAAGTGCACCGGACTGTAGCGAGAGCTCACTTTGCTAGAGAAGTTCGAGCTTAATTTGGATGAAGCATGTACAAGTCACCTTGGGCCACTTTTTGAGGAAGGGGTCGGGGAAAAGTGCATTAGACTGCATTAGACTGCATTAGACTGCATTAGACTGTAGCATGAGCTCGGTTTTCATCAAAAACGTTGAAGCACTGAGGGCCTCAGGCTAGCGTGGACAAGTCCGGACTGTCTATGTGGCGCGCCCGGTTGACGAATTGGTGCGGCTCTTCCGCTATGCAGAATGGCAATGCAGAATGGCGACTGGTGTGTACAGAATGCATTGGAACTGCTTCGCGATGAAGGGGTGCTGCGTCCGTGCTTCGCGGGATTGCAACTGCCTTGGAACCAAGAGATCTGAGATGTTGATGGTCCGTGCCATGCAGGATTGCAACGACTGGCTGCAAAAAACATTGGAACTGCTCCACGATGAAGAGATGTTGAGTTTTTGGTGCCTTCCTTTGCGGTAGTGTGAGAGCAAAATAGGGCGAGACAAGAGGTGGCGGAGAAGAGAATCAGGGCGTGCTGATAAGATGCATTCATGTTTTCGTTCCCTTCTCCTGTTTTCCCTTCTTTCTTTCATTCATTCATGCATGCATGCATGCACTCATTCGTTCGTTCATTCATTGATTCATTGATTGATTAATTGATTCATTGATTCATCCATTCTTTCGTTCTTTCATCTTTTCTTTGTTCGTTCATTCCATTAATTCTTTCATTCTGTGATCCTTTCATTCTTTCATTTTTTTTTCCATTCCTTAGCCTTAGCCCTTACATTGTTTCATTCTTTTGCCCTGTCATTCTTTCAGTCAGTTCAATCCTTAACTTTTTTTCGCTCGGATGATACATACATCCACTGGTTTCACATTTCCTTTCGTTTCGTTCCATTTTCATTTCCTTTCAACTCAGCTGAAGTCGATTGCACTGAGTTGAGCTAGGTTCAAGTAGTGTCATTGATTTGACTTCACTTGATTTCATCTCATCTCATTTCCGTTTCCAGTCAACTCAAATCAGTCAAGTCAATTTCCATTCGTGTTATTTGCCTTCAGTCATTCCGATAGTTTCGTTCGTTTCATTCATGTCATTGGCTTCAGCGATTTCATTAGTTTCAGTCATGTCAAGCATTTCATTGCATTCGTTCCACTTTTTGATTCATTTCATCCATGTCATCCGTTTGATTCGTTCCATGCATGTCGTTCCATTCATGCCACTCATTGCTTTTATTTCAGCTCAACTCATTTCAGTCTAAATTTAGTTGCTTCAGTTCATCATTTCAGTCATTTCGATCAAGCTCAGTTCAACTCAATTTGAGTCATTTCATTCGTTCCATTCATTTCATTTTGTTCCAGCCATTTCAGTCATGTCATTCATTTTATTTATGTCATTCATTGGCTTCATGTCATTCATTTCATTGTTTTTATTTCACACCAATTCAGGTCAGATGACTGAATCAAATTCCATGCCATCTCTCTTCCGTTCCCACTATCGCTCTTGAATTTTCATTCCACTTCGTTTCGTTTCATGTTATTTCGTTCATTCGTTCCTTCGTTCCTTCGTTCCTTCGTTCCTTCCTTCCTTCCTTCCATCCTTTCCTTCCTGCCCTCGTTCATTCGTTCACATTCATTCGTTCGTTCGTTTGTTCCTTCATTCACTTTTTCACTCATTTCTGCGAATCGTCCGTTCGAAAGACTTCCCTGTGGGCCCTCGATCTCCCATAACGGCTGTTCTTTTTCGAAACTTCGGCCATGGCACAGCAACAACTTCCTGGTATTGTCGCAGAGTCCTTGTGCTGAAGTGCACACCTGTCAGGCTTCGCAATTGGCGCAACCTTTGACCTTTTGGCAGGCCATCCCCCGATGCACCGCTCCTGAAACTGAAATTGACGTTTACCATTGGTTTGGACGCTGTTTGGTACCATGTTGGTTTGTTCCAGTTTTCACGTGTTTCGCATTTGTTTTAAAGATGCAGTGATGCAAATGCCATCATGTCTCGAGCACACCTGCTGTTTTTTTAATGTGAATTTGCTGCCTAGTTTCTCGGTTGCTTGGCACGTGGTTCAGGCACATGAGAAGAGCATTCACGATTTGTTCTTTGCTCCAAGTGTCGCGGGCCAAGTTGCACGGTCTTCGTGTACTGCTGTGTTCCTGCCTCTGTATGTTACAGGTATGCCCATTTGCTGTATATAGTCATGCGTCAAGTACTTTCAGTTTCTCAGGTTTAAATCCACACAATTAGCATCAATTAGCGATAGGTGACACAGCATGATGCCAATGCTATGACTGAAAAGAAAAAACCTTGGACGACCAGATCAGGCAAAATGAGTAGCGTTGCATAAGACTGGATCAACCAGACATTTGGAAGGGCTAAAGGAAGGTGTAACACCAAACTAAGCGCCCCTTGTCACTCTTGGTATATTCATGAGGTATGCCAGGGCACCATTCTTGAAAATTTGATGGTCATAGTAATGGTTGTATAATGTTTTATACAACCAATGTCTAGTCAAGTTTTGCATTCCTGCCCACGAGCATGTGTTCTTGACACTTTGGTGTTTTGACATGTTTTGACAAAAATTCAGGATTTTTGTTTTGACATTTTTGAAAAGCAAACGGAGGAGACCTGAGAACGAACGTTGCGGGGCATGTTTCTTGAACGTACCAGCCCTGATGCGCACAGCAGATGTTCCTGCGCCTGAGGAATCCAAAATGTTGGTATCGTGTGGCGCGGAGGGCTCTGTTGCAGTGACCCTGCGGAGTTTCTGCTTTGGGTTTCGAATTTTGGATGTGACTCCTGCGAAGCTACTTCACTGCTTCAAGGCTCATGGACTTGTCCCCAATGTCTGATTGAATCCTGCCGTTTCCTCTCATAGAAATCAAGCTGCGGATATGTGGGTGCTGCAGGTTTGCACACACACACATACACGTTGACAGATACAAATACGGATACTGCCGTGCTAAAGGGGCACAGGTGCAGGCAAGGAGAACAACTGAAGCCTTGTTGTTCATATTTAACAACAGAATGCAACAGATCTTGTTTTGACATAGACCCTATATGGCCCATGGGCACGGGAGACGTGCAAACACATCTTACTCACAGCCATCCAGCCGCTAACTCATTGCGGCGCCCAGCTAGAATGCTGCCGCCAGGTGTGAGTTGCAGAATTGAGTTTGGTGTGGTGACTGTGGCGTACCATTCGAACTCAAATATAGTTTGAAGTTTGAAGTGAGACCCATCTTAACTTGTTGCGTATTTAGAGTTGGACAGCAGCTGCGTTCCCAGCTTGTGATCTTAACTTGCGCTGTGTTGGCTCGAGGCTTTCATTAGGAGCAGGAAACACCTTGCCACAGACACAAAGACTCCTGTGCGTGACCATGGCAATTTTTGCTAAACAGTTACGAGAGATCACACGATACCTTGTGCCAGAACCTGTCACACTTACAGCAAGCCAGAAGTTGGAGCTTCTCGCTTTGACACGGATACAGTTAACGCACATACAGACATATGGCAATCTGTAGACCAGAAGCGGAGCATGGCAAATGCTGATGCAGCTACCTCCAATTCCAGCACCGGCAGCTCTGGCAGCACGGGCAGCAGTGGCAGCAGGGTCCTCAGATCCATTGCCTCGACTCTTTGGCAGCCACCAGACACTGCAATGACTTGCAAAATGACTTGCAAAATGACTTGCAATCCTGCGTACTGGGGCCCCACTTGTAGGTACAGCTAGGCGCAGTCTGATTCTTCTGGCAGATACCGTCTTGCAGGCCTGACCTCTATCTCTCTCAAGCAATAGCGAATAGCAATAGCGCATAGCAATAGCGAATAGTTTCAAATCCCACCAAGTTTTCATTTTTTGAGCCAATACAGGTCGTGCCGTGCCACATTGTTCCCTGAAGGCTTGCATTGCGCATGCTGGCTTGCACAGGGGTGAAGCAGCAAGCTTAGAGAAGTCATGTGGTGCCACAAATCCATGTTTGAAGGCATTGGTTGCGATTGCCAATGGTTGCTGTGCAGCAGAGGTTCAATGTCTTTTGTTCGGAAATTTTCAGGCTGGTGTGACCGACTGTGATCTTTTTCTTGTTACAAGAGATGGGTTGGTTGGGGAATGGGGACATCATCAAATTGCAAACTTCTTCCTCTTGGCAGGAAAATGAAGCTGGAGCTGGCGCCATTGAAGCCAGATTCTTGCAACCGAAAGTTCAAAGTGTATTGAGGTAATTGAGTAGTGTACTGAGCCTGTTGAGCCTATTGCCAGCAGCTGCTTGTGTCTGAGATTTGGAGCATGCAGAAGCACGTCAAGAGCAGCGGCCAGTCTCTGAGCAAGGGAGCGCTTCCTGTGTAGATGCTTTGATTCAGATACCCTCCGAATCGATTTGTCCTGCAGAGAGTTTGCACGGTCTCTCTTTCCTTGCTACTACTATCTAGTGTTTAGTATCGTTTTCTTTCTTGTTAACATGTAACATGTATGTCATATTGCGCACAGCATCTTGCACACCTTATTAAAAGACATTGTCGCGATCTCTCACGATCCTTATTATTGCATTTAGACATGCCATACCTACCCTCACTGACCTCACTTGCATGTCCTCCACACATGGTACGTCACAGCGCAATCCGTTACGTCCTCGACAGGCCAAGTTCTTGCAAAACATTGTAAAACATTGTAAAACATTGTAAAACATTGCAAAACATTGTAAAACATTGTAAACCATTGTAAAACATTGTAAAACATTGTAACACATTGTAAAACATTGTAAAACATTGTAAAGCATTGTAAAACATTGTAAAACATTGTAAAACATTGTAAAACATTGTAAAACATTGTAAAACATTGTAAAACATTGTAACACATTGTAACACATTGTAACACATTGTAACACATTGTAAAACATTGTAAAACATTGTAAAACATTGTAAAACATTGTAAACCATTGTAAAACATTGTAAAACATTGTAAAACATTGTAAAACATTGCAAAACATTGCAAAACATTGCAAAACATTGCAAAACATTGCAAAACATTGTAAAACATTGAAAAACATTGCAAAGCATTGTAAAACATTGCAAAACATTGTAAAACATTGTAAAACATTGTAAAACGTAATTTTATCCCGTCCCATTTTGTCCTGAATGTGCTTCAAGTACTGTGTCTGGCTCTGTCATGAACACCTAGTTCTACTGGTTTGCAGTGGACCTCATTTTGCAATCTTCTTTTTGGCTCCTTTCAGTTTGCCCGATTAAGGTGGAGAATTCTCTGAACTTCAACCTGAAGAGTGCCCTGTCTTATTTTCAAATAACGACACATGTCTTTGACATGCTTTAGGTTGGGGTTCAGAGGTGTTTTGTGGGCTTGGTGTGAGTGCTACAAAGGTTTCACTCGTTGCTGCCTGTCGCGACATGATGCTGCATGTTCGCTCCTGTCATGGGCCAATGGGTTTCAATTTCCTAGGTTGGCTGCTGCTCAAGAGGAAGCTGAGGCCAACATTCCAAAAACGTTCAGTGACTTTCTTCACAATGCACACAGAGCCTTGAGGAGTCAATACAAATTCACTGCGCACAGAAAAAGCATTCTGGTCCTGGAAGCTTTGAGATAATATCCCAAAAACCACTAATCATTGCTCCTATATAATACTATATATCAATCGACGCTTTCCTAGATTAACACTCTCATCATGGTCACATAGACTCAGCAGCATGTTAGTCACGCTGATTCAGTCGACCTCTACAATGACGGACTTAGCAAAAGTAAAGTGGGTCTGAACAAGTCAAAGCATGCTGTCAGGCATTCGGAGAGCAGGCGCATGTTGTGTTTCAACAACAATAAATTGCAGATCTGCAGATTGGAGGGAAACGTCAGCGCAAACACAAATATGTTTTGTATACATACTGCATATTACTGCATACCGTATAATAGACTTACGCAGTAGGCACATCGTGGTACCTACTTACGTGTGTACACATACCGGCCTGCCTGCCTACCTACCGACCCACCACCCCACCCACCCACCCACCCCCCGGCCCCCACCCACCAACCTACCTACTGTACCTACCTACCTGCCTACCTGCCTGCCTGCCTACACCCATCTACCAAAGTCGTGGCGAAATCTCAAATTTCTTGAATTTAGTTGGGGGAAGGCTTTTGTGGAAGTCGTGGCGATGCGGCGTTTAGGTTGCGTTTGGGGTAGGTCGTTGTTTTATTATTAGCATTGTGCTTTAATCTTGCTAGTTGCGTTCTCATTGTGTTTGGGATGGTTGCTTTTGCTGCGGCTACTGTTGCTACTGCTGGGGTTCTGCAGCTACTGGGGTCTTGCTGTTGCTGCGGCTGCTGGTTCGACGGCTGCTGCTGTTGCTGTTTCTGACGGGTACTTCTACGCAACCCTGGGANTACTGGGGTCTTGCTGTTGCTGCGGCTGCTGGTTCGACGGCTGCTGCTGTTGCTGTTTCTGACGGGTACTTCTACGCAACCCTGGGATAATCATCTCTAGCTTGCCATGGCGGTGTGCTGGGATTCTGCAAATTGTTTGCGGGCCAAATTCCATGTTTGTAGATGCGGGACTTGTTCCGTACCTCGTTTTGACCTCGTTTTGGACCTCGTTTTGTTCCCCTTTATCAGAACCCATCCTGCAGCATACAAACTAGAANTGACCTCGTTTTGGACCTCGTTTTGTTCCCCTTTATCAGAACCCATCCTGCAGCATACAAACTAGAAAACGGCCTACTTGGCGTTTTTGCTTGTGGGCGCCAACAGTACCCACGGAAAAAGGCCCGTTGGAAACTGGCGTTCCAATGGGATTCGATCAAAAACGAATAGAACCATGATAGTTTGGTCAATCCTTGTTAAAGGTAGCGTTTACATTGGGGAAAGGGGTTCTGCAAGATCTTTGCCGTGACTGGGGTCGTGGCGAGCGTTTCCATGTGGAATAGCTTTCAAACACAAACATTGCAAGGACTTTGGCGTTTGGGTGTACCTACCTATGCGCCCACGCACGCACGCACCCAGATGCATGCATACATGCATGCATACATGCATGCATACATCCATACGTGCGGACGTATGTGCCGACGTATGTGCGTACTTACCTAATACATACATAGTTGGATGCCCTTGGATGCCAGGTTGGAAAACCTACTCGTGTTTTAGGCACGCTATTGGAATGTCGATGTCCCAGTTCAGCATTGTTTCTGCTGCAAGTTCTGGGGTGAGGCTGGTTTGTTTCGCGACCCAATGCAGATATGCCTTCGGATCAAGTCGGAAGCCAAGCCATGCCAAGCCCATGTCCTGGGAACAGAACGGCACCTGAACTCAGGATCTGGAGCAGCAAGTGCAGTATCAAGAGCTGATTTCGAGTGCGCAAGTTGGCCCTAGTCACGTTACGGAGGATACGGAGGGCACAGGGATCGATGCAAAGACCACCAACTCTTCCAGGTTCCTTCGTTGGTCTTTGTCTCCCGATGGTTTGGCCTGAATCAAATCTACAAATTACGTCCGCAGCCCAAGTCTGCGAGGTTGTGTCTCGTTAGATCAGAATTTCTGTCAACCTTAGGACCTTGGATCATGGTATTTTCTTGAAGTTTCAAAATTATTGATTGCAGTTTTATTGGCACAACAGCTGCGAATGTTTGAGAATATGACCAGAATTGTGACATCGAACAGCTTTAGAAGATTTAGAAGGCATGATTCATGCTTGTCCACCGAAGACTGAGAGCAATCCTTGATTCTGACACAGCCAGAGTTGGTTGTGCGAACTGACTGCAAAGTATATACATATATATATATATTTAAACACGGGCTCACAGAAGCTTCACGCTGCGGCATGAGTATATATATAGAATATACATACGTCGTATATACAATTTATTGATAAACCAAGTATGGAATTCCATCAGTGCTTTCCACTGGTGCCTTGAGAATGCCCAAACATACAGTGAATTTGGAGAGACAACATGGCACGATAGTGTAGTTCCAAGGACAAACAGCTAGAGGAAATGCTTTAAGACTTTTGGCTATATAGCCGTATAGCCTTTCAAAAAGTGTAGAAACTGCTTGAAGAAACAAAAACAAGCTTGAACAAACTGCTTGAAGAAATCTCTGAATCCGTGTGTGAATCTTTCGCCTGGACAGAGAGCTGCACGAAGGGCGCTTGCGTCGCTTGCGCGGCTTGCGTTCTCAGGTGTCAACTGAGTGCATTCCGAGTTGTGCCTTCGTCAGGAGATCTTGAGCCAGTGGAGGTGCACTCAGAAAGTCAGATATCTCAACAAATTCTCAACATATCTTAGCCATTCTTAGCCATGTTTCTGATCTTGTTGAATGGATTTGAATGGTTACATCTATGTGAATCAAATGGATCGACGTATCTCGAAGTCAAATTGCGAAAGGTTGAGATTGTACCGCTGGGAACTCATGCTCGCCTACTCGTGGCTTTCCGATGGGCGGCAGTGTCCTTATTCCCAAGAATGTCTTTCGAGGCAGTGCACCTTGATTCCAGAGATTCCTCAGGCTTGGTTGATGCTGTAAAGGCAAAGGGACGATTCACTGAATGTTGAATGATGTTGAATGACATTGAGACACGGAGTGCAACAAGAGCTTGCAATCTTTAGCTGACATTTTGCAAACTATTTCTTGTGTCAGGATGGTTCCCGATATACATAATACTACATATATTATAGCTATATGTACATTCTGACAATGAATTTATGTATCCGATATATGAAGTCTGTTGAAGGCTTCAATGCTGCCAGGAATCCTCTGGGCAGCTGCGCGTGGAATCATTGACGCAGCGTGTCCACGAGGCCTCCGTCTGATACTAGCGGCTAGCGGTACTGAGACTGGTATCCACAGTATCCACAGTATTCACAGCCACAATCCAAGGCAGCAATGTCACATGGTCCATGTAAGAGGAAGTGGAATGGCAAGGGTAGGTGAAGGATGGTGAAGAAAAACTGTGACCATTGGTGAGTTCGAAGCGGTTTGAGACAGTAAGTTTGTTGTTCTTTGTGATTCTACACAGTTCAATACAAGGCAGCGAAGCAACTGAGAGAGAGCGATGACAAGGCGGACACAGCTCCCCAGACGTCGCTTGCAGTTGCATTTGCACTACGCTCGATTGTCCCATTTGTTCGCTTGAATTATGAGCAGTCCTGCTGATGTACGCTCATAACTTGACTTTGGTTCACAGCCGATCATGCCTTGCAGGGTGCAGCTAAAAATACGACATTCTCCCGTTTCCAATCCTCCTGTCGACGGTTTGCAGGACTGCTTGTCATCAGATTGCAATCTGTCCCTGAGCCTTTTGTAATGCCCATGTGCAGTAAGATGCTACAATAACGAAAGGACTCAGTTCTCTCCTGCAAAATGAGGCAGGTTCTGCCTGCAGCTTCAAGAAGTTCACTGTCTATGTTCAATGCTGTACTGTGCTTTGGCTGCTTTCTACAACTACGAAAATGATTGATGGGCTGAGGGAGTGATTCCAGGTACAGCTTTTACGATCTTTTGCAGCTGACTGGGACTGCAATCTACAGGCAAGTCCTGTTACTACCAGTTCCCCCCGCCAGCAGAGATGGAGTTGCAGCCTCCTCACAAACAATGATTGATCTTGGAAAGGTCTTGGCAGGGGTGTGCGAGCAAAAGGAGGCTCAAAAGGAGGACTTGGATTTCTTTCATGAATTTTGAAAGGGTGCAGAATCGGTGCAGATTGGCTCATCGTGGCTCAATTTCTTGTGATCCTTGTAGTGATTCTTGCGGCATTTTCTTGTCCAGTGCCTAGTTGTGCCCTTGGCAGGAATGGCCCAGCTGGGTGAAGGCGCCTGCATTGGCCGAGACCTGAACGCGTCATGCCATTTTGGAACTTCACACTATCGCAATGGTGCAGTGCTTGAAGATCTTGAAGTGCAGTTGCTTGACTCCACAAGGGAAAAGGAAATGGATCCATTGGCGGTGAACCGGCCAGAACCTCATTCCTGTTTTGTAGGCATTTTATTTGCAGGTAGGAAGTGCACAGTACTGTACATTTTGATGTCTATAAACCTGGCCAGAAAAGCAGCCAAAGGATTGCGGAGGGTCTGGCTGGCGTTTGAGTGCCAGCTGCTTGAGATGTACTACAGGATGCTGAATGCGGAAACCAGTACCAATCGCATCGTAGTTTCCATATATTTGATTTCAAACCATAAAATGCAATACTTCAAATGGAGTAAAGGTATTGTTTGACTAAGAAGCTTTCACGCAAGAGATGGCGGATCATGTCGGAGGATGATTTGAAGGTACATATACATACACATACACATCTATATGCTATTTTGGATGCCATACTTTTCTCACCCTCGATTCTCGACTTTCAAATCCCAGTCCTCACAATCAGCCTCCCTGTTAGTCAGAGCGGGTTTGTCTCATCCTGTGTTGTCATTGTTCTGATTGTTCCGATTGTTCTTGCCAAGGATAGCAAGATTTCAGCAGCGGCTAGCCAAGCCACAAGTTCCACGCTGCCAGGTGGGTCCAGGGAGACCAAAACAATGGCTCTTCCGCCCATGTCAGTGGTAGCAAGTCCAGGACTCCAATTTTTCAAGATTTGTTTGAAGCTAGCTGGGAAGGTCAATCTTCGGCCAAATCTATCGCTGGACCTGCGGTCACTGCAGAGGCAAGCATCGTGTCTTGCCTTTGATCCATTCTGATAGGAATCTCTCAGATTCTCTTCATTTTTTTTGTAAGATTCTCTTCAGATTCTCTTCAGAGTATGGCAGAGCATGTGACTTTTTGCAATTGCGCAACGACTTTTTTTTGTGCCAGGCAGAGATGACATGGGACAAGACCTCCGGCGGAGCATCTAGCAGCAAGGTTCGGCTGTCGCAACGTAAGCCTGACGAAAGTCAGACAAGTGTGTATACATGTGCACATGTATATACAGTGTGTATATATATATATATATGTATATATATATATATACACATATATATATATATATTTATGTGTCTATACTGCGTCATTTGCTCATTCTTCAACAATAACTCAATTACTGTAAGTATAGTCCAAAGCCCTGGAAATCTTTGAAATTCCATGGAAGAGACTCAGCCTGAAGCAGGCGGGATCAGGTGAGGCTCAAGGGTGCGGTTTGGTCCTCGATCAGAGACTGAAAGGTGCATTTACAATCATGTATAGGCGCCTTATGCATTGCTTCCTATTCTTTCAAATTCTTTCTACACAAGAAAAGAATGAATCAGAGTGTTTGATATTTGTTTGAAAGGGCTGAGAGATTTGAACTGACACATCAGCAAAGGCCTACTGTCTCTTTTGGAGCAAAGGCACATTTGTGGCATGGACCAGATGGAGCTGAAGCAAAAGAAACAGAGAAACAAAAGTTGGCAGAGATTCAGAGTACATCAGAGTACTTTGGTGGAGTTTTTGGTGGAGCTTTTGGCAGAACCCTTGACAGAGATCGGTCCCCGTTTCTTGAATCATGACTGCGCCAGGCGGGAAGACTCCATGCGAGGCCTGGAGCTGTGGACGCAGAAAACGAAAAAAAAAGAAATCGAAGCAAGTTCCAAAAGCAGCTGCAACAAAATCAAGAAATCTATACGCTTCCTGGTCAATAAGTTATGCTGAGAACGCAATTGTTCAAAGATGTTCAAAGATTGTTGGAAAGACATTGTTTTTTTCCGCGAGTCAGGCTCGGAAAAACGCTCAATTCCAGCGAGCCGTCCTGATCAGGAGGCCTCGAGCATATTCAGCACAGCTTGATGACAGGTATTGACAATCTTTGACATCCCCTTCCTGAATCTTCCGGATCACAGTATTATTGGAGTTTTTGGAGTCCACATTGTTGCAAGAGTGATGCGCCAATTGCGCCAGGAAACTGAAGGAGAGAAGCCAAAGTCAGGTGTAGTCGAGGGAAAGCCGTGAGCATCTCAGGCTCCTGGCGTCGTGTGGAAACTTTGACCCTTTAGACTCCTCTATAATAGTGCCCACCACCGCCACCACCTTTTTTTCAACGGCCAGACTCCCAGGAAAAGCCTTCTAAAACGTCAACGGCACAAGCCGCCATAGGAGGCGCGCAAGATCCAGTTTTCCATAAAGAATTGACTTCGCAGCTGCAGCTGTCTAGAGAATTTTAGAGATGAATAAATATGACTAAACATTCAGAATTGTTTCTTGAATTCATGTTTTTCTGTGACAAGTGCGGAGTTCATGCGAAAACAACGCGAAGGGAGCTTCCACAGGAGAGACTCAGCAAGGTAGGGCAGGGTTGCATGCGTGGAGAGTTCATTGCGATCTTGTGCCCGCCTCTCATCAGTTTGGTCTTGGAATTGGCGATGCTCTCCTTGACTTTCTGGCAGAAAAAGTTACTAAATACAGGGTCCAGGGTAGCGTCCAGTGGCATGTTTGCCAGGGCCGCAAATTTTCTGCACAAGGCGAGAGTCATCAAGGCGGTGAGACCACATGAGCAGCGTTCAAAAATGCCTGAAACAAATATTTGGAGTTAATCTATGGAGTCTTTGCGAAAGGAAAATAGCTGGGCGCAAAAGCCCGCGAAAGGGCTGCGCGAAAGAGTGTCAGAAGACATGCGCCGCGAAAGCGCCGCGAAAGTACATCAGCACAAAGATGTCCCCGCGAAAGCGAAAACTGTGTTCGAGACAGCCGTGCGACATTCTGAAAGTTTCATTTTGGGTAGCAGGCGCAGCATGTGGTGCAGATCCGTCGTGTGTGACAAGTCACTTTGCGTGGCAGGCGCAGTACTTACACTCCACATCCCGAAACCCTAATCCACACACACACACACACTTGTCCCTCCACACTCCACACTCTACCCTCTACACTTCACACTTTACACTCCACAGTCTCCACTACACTCCACGCTCCACACTCCACACTCCACACTCGACACTCTACACTTTCCGCTCGTCTACACTCCACACTCTACACTCCACACTCTACACTCCACACTCTTTACTTTACACTTTACACTCTAGACTTTAAACTCCACACTCTATACTCCACACGCTACACTTCACACTTTGCACTTTACTTGACACTCCACACTCTACACTCTACACATTACACTCCAGACTTTACACTTTAAACTCCACACTTTGCAACTGTCACTTCACGCTCTACACTTTCCACTTTACACACTACACTTTACACTTCACAATCCACGCTCCACACTCTACACTTTACACTTCACACTTCACACTCCACACTCCACACTCTACACTTTACCCTCCACACTCTACACATCTTTACACATCTTTAAACATCTGCACGCTTTCCACATTTCACTTTCCACTCCACGCACTACACTTTACACTCGACACTCCAAAGTCTAAACTTTACTCTTCGCACTCTGCACTTTACACTCTACACTCTACACTTCACACTTCACACTTTACAGTTTACACTCTGCACTTCACAGTCTACACTTTACACTCCACACTCCACACTTTAAACTGTACACTCTTCACTTCACACTTTACACTTTACACTCTACACTCCACAGTCTACATTTTACACTCCGCACTCTGCACTTTACACTTTACACTCCGCACTCGACACTCTACACTTTGCACTTTACACCCCCATTCTACACTTTACACTCCACACACTACACTCTTCACTTTACACCTTTCACTTCGCACTCCACACTTTACACCCTGCACTCAGCAATCTACACTTTACACTCCACACTCTACACTTTGCACTCTACACTTTAGACTTTTACATACTTTTACATTGTACAGTCCACACTTTAGGCTTGGCACTTCACACTCCACAGGCTGCACTTTACACCCCACATTCTACACTTTACATTTCACACTTTACACTTAACACTCTACACTTTCCACTTTGCGCTGCACACTCGAGACTCTACACTTTACACTCCACGCTTTACGCTCCACACTGGACATTCTATACTTTACACTGTACACTCTACACTCCACACTCTTCACTTGACACTTTGCACTCCACGCTTTACACTCCTCACACGACGCTTTACACTCCACATTTTACACACTACACTTTGCACTTTACACTCCGCACTCTACACTCTACACTCTACACTCCACACTTTAAACTTTACAGTCCACACGCTACACTTTAAAGTTCACACGCTCCATTTCATCACTCTACACACTACATTCCCCACTCAACACCCCACTCAACACCCCACTCAACACCCGACTCAACACCCAACTCAACACCCCACTCAACACCCCACTGTCTTCACACTCCACGCTCTGCACTCCACCGCCTTCCACACTCCACAGTCTACACTAGTATGGCAACAGGGGAAAAATGTACATGACTGAAATAACTGTTTTCACACAAGTGTTTTACGTGACTGCATTCGGGTTCGTTGGTTGGTCTTGTTTTTTTTTTAAACATGACAATGGGATGGCACAGCTTGGAGGCCACGCACAGCAGAAGAGTGCTCAGGCAAGGATCTTGTTGCACAGCTTGAGACACATTTGAACAGTGATGGAAAGCGGGCAGAAAACCAATGAGAAAACGAGAAACAACTTACCAGCAACGTTTACAATTCAACAAGGCCAATCCAGTCATGCAAAAAAAACCTAACAAGTGTCAAAAAAACTTCTCAAAAAAAACCTTGCCAGAAACTTGGACAAACAAAAATCTCAAACAGGTTTCCAAAGAGTCTCAAGGACAAGACTTCCACCAAAGACTGAAGGAACAAGTGATTAGAGGCTGAAAACATGGAAAACTGGATGTTTGACGCAGTGGAGACTTTTTCGAGATCTGTTTTAATGAGACTCTTTGGACACTTTTTTCGGGGGTGGGGCACTTTGGGCCTGTGGCGAGCAGGGATTGGGAAAAGCCTCACAGAACGTGCAATGAACCAGAGGCAAATCAAAGAATCGACATCAATCGACGCTGAACTCATCCTGAACTCCGCGGGCAAACTCTGAGCTGCGACTCATCCTCTACATCTTGATCGATCCTGGTTTTCCGCTGCTCACAATACACTGTCGGCCAGCTGATGCGCCCAAGGAGGCAGCAGATGGGCATGGTCAACTGCCAGAAGCACAAAGGACCCTAAAAAAACCAAACAAAACCAAAAAGGCAGTTCGCTTCAGTTCGCTTCCCCACTTTTGAACTTTGTCCTTATTCATTTGTGCCATTTGTGCTTGCAAGGTCCCTCAGAGAAATACAATGAATGAATTTTCCAGACTCGAGACTATGAGAAGCGAATAAGCGGCTACTACAACCATAGCCATAGAAACCATAGAAGCTGAAATGCGGCTTCTGGCATCTTCTGGCTTGACCTTTCACAGGCTGCAGCTTGCCAAAAAGCCTCGTTGAAGTGCCTGCTGGTGATATTGCAATCTCTGTATGTCTTCACTGGAGCAGCATCAAGTAGCATGGCCTTGTGAAAAGGCCTTGTCATCGCAATTGTGTCAATACTTGGATCATCTTCATAATCTGGCCTGACAGGCGTGTTTGACCAGCACATCTTTGCTGCATGGACAGCCTGCAGTAGTTGCCCGAGATGCAGAGCAGCTGCCATTGCATAACATGTTCCAAGGCTGCGGCCTCGATATTTCTCTGAGGCCACTGAGTGCCACTGTCCCCATTCCATTTTCACACTGAGTGACACTGAGTGCGGTCAGTGGGTCGAAACCTGCAACGCACATGCTCTGGCTGTGAGTGGCTGTGACGATTTGGGCCGCGAGAGGTACGTCGTAGTTGCCCGCAAAATTCGTTTGCCAATTGTTACAATTTGTTGCATTGCATTACAGTAATCATTACATCTTGTTGATTCTTGTTGTTTGTTGCTAACATCTGTTGCCTCTTGGTCTACGTTGTCAGAACTTCTTCTGACGTTTTGGTACAACTTGCCCGATATTCTTCCACCATATTTGTTGATTTTGTGTACAAATGCTTACTGTACATGTACAGAGAAGCTTGTGAGCTTTTTGAGTGATAGTGAAGCACGAAGCGCGCACAGCCAAAGATGGCGTTGTTATCCTTTTGCATTCTGGAGTGGGGAAAGTCTGACGATGCATTCCAACCAGTGGACTGCAGCAGTTTCACTCCATTTGTCTTTTCCGGACACTGATCAACGTGGAGTATTTCTGATGGATTTGTTCAAGTTCTTGTCGTGCACGGACATGGCATGGCCGCTTTTTGAAGGTATGGGATGCAGACAGTGGAAATCTGGACTGTCGCCTGATGGGACACATTGGAACTGTAGCTGGCCCAGTCACAAGGAAAACGGCAAAATCATCCTGAAGCATTGCTGAAGTGTTGCGAATCATTCTGATGTGTAACGAACGTTACGAACATTTCGAACATTTCAGCACCTTTGATATCTTTGAAATTCTTTGAAATTGGATTTCTGATATTTCTGAATCTGCGGCATTTGGAGGTGACCACTGTAGCAGTTTGCCCGACAAACTCAGAACTTCTAGCTACAGGTGGTGAGGAGCGCATGTGCCAAGTGAATCGATGACGTTCCTGTCCTAAAGAACTGGTATGAATTTATTTGATTTTGTCATGATTTATGATTTGTCTTTATTCTACGATGTTCATGGATTGAGGTCATTACTATCTTATATAGCTATATGACATTATATGAATATAGTTTGTGAAGGCTGTCGGAGCTTCTAACTTTGTTTCTGACGCTGATCAAATGCCAGTAAGCATAGAAGCAGTAGAAGATCATCTTCACTCAATTGACTTGCGACATTCTGTGAGGGTTTCATGTTCACATAGTTCAGTTGGTTTCAATGATTTCCTTGGAGTATCATTCACCTCATGTGCAGGATCACACAGTGCGGCTTTGGGATCTACGAGATGCTCCTCGGATCAGGGTAATCGTGAGTCATTGTACTAACAAGAATAAGAACATAAATGCATACATATGTTATATATATATAGATATCTATAATATGACTTTATATAAGAAAATCTTGGAGAAATCTTGGAGGTTAGGACGGGAGGGAAAGCAAGGTCAAGTGTGCATTAGCTTGAGAGTGGTTGGGACATCTCTCAATTCAACCTGTGCAGTGCACAGTACGTATAAGTATAATACATAGATATAGAATGATATTATAGAGAGCGGGGCTGTGGAGGAGTGACGTGGCAAATGCCAATGTTTATTTATGCACGTGAGGGCCGTGAACCTAGACGAAATTGTGACTTTTAAAGATTTTGGAGCGAAGATCACTCCCCGGGATCCCCCGTACTGGAGATATTTTGATATCCAGGTACATAGTGATGGAATGTGATACTAAAGTGATACTCAAGTGATACTAAAGTGATACTGTAGTAAAGCTGAAGATTCACTTGCATTAAAGTTATATTATGTTCGTTATTCTGTTGTTCAAGCCAGAAGTCTCCAGAAGTGGGAGCTGCACGCCCTGAGATCGAGCCGAGCTCCCAACTGGCGCGGATGAGCCGGGAGAAGGCCATTGGGTCCATGCCAAACTGGTGCAACGAGTCGTGTGACAAAGGAAGAAAACAGATGAAACAAGTAAATATGTATGATATAAAAAGGATAACACATATGTATAATAAGGTGAAATAGACAAACACAATCAAATAAATACAAAAATATAGATGTATTGATTAACTATGTATGATATGTATGTATACTGTATACACACATATGATTTATGCATGTCTGCCTGTGCGCCTGTCTGCCTGTCTGCAATTGTATGTAATGGAATGGAACGGAACGGAATCACACGTAATGAAATGTAAGTATGCATGCATGCATTTATAAATGTATGCGTGCATGCGCCGGCGTGTATGGGTGTTTACGTGTACTTGTGTATGTCTGCATGTGATATAATGGAATGGAATGGAATGCAAGGCAATGCAATGCATTATATAATCCATGTATGTATCTGCATCTGTCTCTGTATCCGTATCTGTCTCTGTCTTTGTCTTTGTCTCTGTCTCTGTCTTTGTCTCTGTCTCTGTCTCCATCTATCTCTACGTATCTATTTGTCTGTCTGTCTGTAATGTAGTGTAGTGTAGTGTAGCGTAATGTAATGCAATGCAATGCAATGCAATGTATGTGTGCGCTTACACACACAACACACACACACACAAACATACATATATATAATATAATATGTGTACATATGTGTAAATATTGTTTCTGTGCTTTTAGAATGTCTTTGCCTAACTCTTGACAATGGGGTATTGCAGTCCGCCAAAAGTTCAAGCTGTCGGCATGCCAGTACGCTGGTCATTCCCAGGTGATGGGGATCAACTTGGCACACTTTACCCTCAAAGGCCACGAAGGCCTCTTCATGGATGTGCTTGTGGAAAATTGTAGGTTTGTCTGTGAAATGGCTGTTTGTAGCCATCATATGTTCATTACTCTTGATTTTAAGCATCAACGATAAAGCTCTTGTAACTTGAAACATCTTGAAACTACAGACACTGTGCAATCGCTCTACTTGTGAGCCTTAGAGAAACACCTTCACGAACTGTTTGCTCAGGTGGTGTATCTCGTGTGAGATTCACGGGGCCTATCTCTCAGCATGGTTGAATGATCGTGAACAGCCACAGCAAAGTATTTGATACCTTTTGAAGATGGGTATTCGCATCTCGCCTTTGACGTTACTTGACTCTTGGCATGGACTAGTAGTCTTCTTGATCGATTGGCACCCCTCTTATTTGAACAGTTGCAGAGATACAACAAAAGGCCAGGAGATTTCGGAGCAAAGGAACAGGTTTTCAGACGCAGATCTTTCTCGAACCGCATGCCACCACCTGTTTGTAAGCTACATTCCTCTGAAACTATTGTGCGCTCTTTGTAAAAAACAAATCTACTGTACAAATGGTCGCTTTCAGAATGCCCAAAGAAGTAACATATATAGATGCAAAGGTGACAAGCGCATCATGACTAGGCAGCAGAATTCTCTGCGACCCACTCCAGAACGCCTTTAGATTCTGGACCAGAAAATTATTGGCTTCAACCCCTGCTGGAAAATGAAGGATCAACAAGATGCCCAGGACTTGTTCGCCCTCACACAACTCACGCACACAAACTCTCCACTTTCATATTGCTTGTCAACACAGTAGAACCCTTTTTTTGGCCAGCGTTCCAAAACATGATTGCGTGATGTTGCATGCTGGGTGTGTATCTTATGTATCTAAGCCAGCTCCCGAAATGCCGAGAGAATGCAAAGCCTGAAGGTTCAGATTTGACAGTGGTAAGATGTGGTGAGTGGATACGAACTGTGTCAATGTGATGCTGCATGCCACCTAGGGATGGACAGCTGTTGGCCAGCGTGTCCAAAGATTGTTCTGTGCGAGTGTGGATTCCGCAGTGGGCCAAGACACAGACTCTGTGCGCAAGTCGAAAGAGTGTGGGCGAGCAACCAGGGGTAGAAGTCGTTCTGTGTCGTTTCTGTCAGGTCCCTCTTCAATCCGCTCTTGCTGGCTAAATTCATTGCCCACGAGGCTTGGAAAAATTAGGGCCCTGTCCATGGCAAATGTGGTGGCCCTTCTGCTTGTATCATCTTGGATCCTGGTGCCAACTCTGTTTCTTGGAGGCTTGGATAAGAGATGTCTCATGGTCCCCTGATCAGTCTGTCACTCAGAATGGCTACACGCTACACTGTGGACTCGAATTCCTTGAAACGAAAACGTGCAAGAAGTGTAGTTGGCATACTTTTCGTGTTCATGACTTTCCAGTTGGAAAGTGTGGATTGACGGGTTCTTGCTCACCACTCACTGTTCTGTTTTTTTTCGCCTAAACTTTCGATCTTCCAAAGCTCACATATCGTCTGCCAAGGAAGTCTTTGTTCACAGCTGGTTCCGACGGGATGGTCTTCGCATGGGAGGCTGGATGCAGTGTGCAAGCAATCGACAATATTTCTTTGTTGCAATTCTCTTCCGGGAAACGCTTACAAGAAGTGTGAAAGGGTCTTGCTTTGTCGATTTTGGACACTTTTGGCTGCTGTATTTTCTCAGTTTTCTGCTGATGTTGACCTTTTGTTGCCGTGATGGCGGCCCTTGATGTCAGCCCATGTGAATCCTCTTTGTAGATTTCCTACAGAAAGTTTAATACCCACTCAAGCACCCCTTGGTTTTTTGAGCAATTCTAGCAAGTGGGTGCGCATCACGGACGCCACAAACGAGCAAGAATTCCGCGAATATGGCCCTAGACATGGCTAAGTAGTGCAACTGTGAATGCCTGGATCTGAAAATGGACATCCAATCGCCAGCACACCTTGGCAGGTCCCTTCAAAGTGCCCCTTGTGGAGGGCCTCACAGCGGGTCACAACAGTCCTGACAACGACCACCATGACATGAGTCCAATGTATCTGATTTTGCAGTGGACACGCCCGTGACATTTCCAGGTACCATGCTCAGGTTCAAAAAGGACGTGCCAGTGGCAGCAGGAAGTGTGATTCTCAAGATGATTCTTGAAGTTGTCCAATGCAGTTTTCGATTTTTTTGAGTAGTCAACTTTGCAGACAGTCACAGGGTGCATGAATGTCACCAATCTGCTCGGCAGGTACAAAGCTTGATTTTGAGTCTCAAGAAGAGGGTAGTTTTGTCCTGCACGGTTGGCTAGATGTCGCAAGGCTCACATCATTTGCACCCAAACCTTAGAAGAAATTATGGTATTGGGAGATTCTCAGGGTTTACGTTCAACTGTCTAGCGTGAGCGTACTTGCTCAACCCTGCTTTGAAGCCTTCCCAAGGAAGAGTTCCCTTTGTGAAACCTTGAAAAGGTTTTACTCTGCATGATGACCAAAGCAGTCTGGACTTGATGTTTAAAATCCAAGCAGCTCACACAGGTACTTCCCAGAAACCCAAACTCAAGGCTTTCTGTTTCCTTTGGTGAATGTGTCCGGACAACACGAGGAACACCCACATCAGCCCAGACCATGTATTGCAGCTACCAATGCCGCGCCATTTCTGCTTGCCGACTTGTTGCGAGTTCAAGTCGTGGAGAGTTGGCGAGCGCTCAGAAAAATGCAAACGGCCAGAGTAGAATCTCATGAATCTCTCCGTCAGAACATTAAAGACGGCGACCTAAACAACAACATACTCAGTCAATCTCAGTCATTAGGCTTGAAACAAGATAATGAGTTCCTATACCCACGCTTTCCACTTTGCTGAAGTACTTGCCTGTGTAAGTTCTAGAGTTTACACGCCTTTTCTGGATGAAGTTGTCATCTCCGCTACTCAAAGACAATCTGAATCTATCCAACTATCTACAATGCACTGTTGAAGGATGTTGAAGGGGCTGTTTCTAGCTGCTTTTAGCCGTCCTGTTTTTTTTGGGCTTTGGACTAATCCGTTAAACTGAGATCAGCGAAGTTTGCCAAAGGTTCTGTCTGAAAACCAGCGACAATTTCTACTGGAACAACGCAGAGCTTCATCGAAAGGTCTCTCAGCTTAGTGGGGCTCAGCACTGCTCCATTTCTCAGTTTGCTTCTCTCGTTGATGCATTTGCTTCTGTACTGCATTTGCTGAATTTGTCCAAGACTTCTAGGCTTAAACGCTCTGCACACACAGCTCGAGAGCAACTGGCTTAGTTTGACAGAGTGGCTTTCAACTTCTGATAGTCTCTGCTTGAGTCAAATCCGATGCAAGGCCATATTTTGCGGCTGCAAAAGCACAGTGACGAACTACGTGGAGAGTTGGGTTAAGCGCCATTCTGAAATTAGAGGAGAGGGGCTGTTGATGCAGTTGTTCTAGGATGTTCTAGGTGTGATGGTAGATGAAGGGTGGTTGAACCGAGTTGAACCAAGTTGAACCGAGTTGAAGCTACTTTTCCAAAGAGCCTTCGCCAAAAAAGCAATTGCCAAGATCTGCCAAGGACCAAAACTGACGCTCCTTCAGTGTTGCGCATTGGCCAAGGAGGCCTCTCTCATATTTTCTCACAATCCAACTATTTGAGAGTTGTTGTCCTCTCCTTCTGAGTGTGTTTGCCAACATTTCCTTTGAGCTGCTTTGAAATTGTAGGGACTTGAAACTCCTTGGACAGCAGCTTCGACCTGCCCCCATGACTGAAACAAAGTGCCTGAGTTGAAAAGCAGGACGGTGCCAGATTGAATCAGTCCCTTCCACAGGATTTGACCTTGTCTAGCTTTGGAGAGCCCTTTGACCTTCAGATTCTCAGCTCGTACTCCTGTTTAAGCATAAAGATCCTCTCCTCAAAAGAGCGAAGGTAAGGCTTGCTTTCTTGTCTATCATTTTCCAAGCTTCTTACTTGCCTTTGTCCAATCTCTAGCATTGTCACCGTGAGCCATCTCATGTCATGACTTTGAGTGTCAGCTTTTGCTACACTTTATGTAGAGATGACACAAGATCAGAGTGTGCGGCTTGGAATGTTATTATGTATGGGTAGCATAGTGTCCCCAGCCTCCCGCATGATCGTCTTCAGATTCAGGAGTGTTGCCACTACAAACTGTTCCTTCGACTGTACAGCCCGATTGCATCAGTCGAAAGGGATCGCAACTCTTCCCAAGGAGCAAAGTTACACCAAGCGCTTGATCATATTCCTGCTTTATCCTACGTCACAGCCGGGCCTGCTTTGTTCAACTCATACTGACATAAGGACATAAGGAGACAAATACATGAAGTTGCCATAAGTTGCTGTGTTTTTTTCCTTTCGGTCTTTTCGATTCTACTTTGGATGTTCCGTCGCTAAAGCTTGCGCTGCAAGAGAGTGTCCGTCCATCGGCAGGCGCTGGAACTCACGCATCCTTGAGTCACAGAAGCCATTGCGCGCTCTTGCACCGCTGAGCCGAACATCAGGGAGATGCTCTGTAAAGAGCTCTCCCTAGTGTTTGGCCGAGGGTCAAGAGGGCGCACTGGCCGGTGACGCATGGGCGCGTGAGGAGCAGCTGCCTGCAGGTGGGCGGGATTCTTTCTGCTCAGGTCAGCAGCGCAGGGCCAGGGCAGGTTGAACAGGCGGCGCCGGGCTTGGGTGAAGTTGGTTGCCGGTCGGCGTTGGCCCGAGTGGCGTGCGGCTTAAGCTGCGAGCCGTTTGGCCCGGTGCTGCCCCCGGCCCTGGGCTGCCCCGACCGGGTGATGGGCTTGCGGCATTGTACTGGTCACTCTTGTTGATAGCGGCGCAGAGCTGGCTCACAAGGGGCAGCCCAGGGCCGGGGGGAGGCGCCCCCTTTTTTTCAAATCAAGCGGGGATAGTTAATTGCGGGGGGGAAAACACCAAAAGAGACTCATAAAGACGAAGAGAGCTCTCTTCCACCCAGCTGGGCAAGCGAAGACAGGCAAAGCTTTGCAAGGGGCTTTCCTGCTAGTCTTTGCAGCGCGGTTGTTTTTTTTTTCCTGAAATGACACAGCGCAAAGCCACAAGCTGTACGAAGCTGTGACATTTTTTTTCTTGATTTTGTTCACAGCTTTGTGCTTCATGTTCACTGATTCTCGTTCTTCGATTTTGCACCGCGCACAGGAAGGCTGGCATGCATACAGCGTGCATCAATTGGCAGTGTTGCCGCTGACAAACTCGATGGCCAGTTTGACTAGACCGAACTTGATCATCACACGTCATAACCAAAAGCTTCAAGGAGTTGCGCATGCAACAACCATCTTCATACTGAAACCTCCAAGTATTCCACAAGTATCCAGTATCCCGCTCTTTCCCAGAGCATTGATTTCTGGGTCATCAAGCAAATAAAGGTCTTTGCCCAACTTTTGCTCTTGTTTTTTAGTTTCCTGCCTGCGATTGAACCGTTGGTCCTGAATAGGGGGTTCAATGGTTTGATGCAAATTTGCAATCGAACGCTCCTGCACTCATCTAGAGTTGGTGCGTTCCCAAGATGCTTGTGCACGGCAATTGATGCAACCTGCAAAAAAGTGCAGCATGTGCAGTGAAGGAAATGCAGCATGTGTTCATACGGATAATGGCTCTACTTCAAAAGAGACAGGTTCGAGATGTTCTAAGAATTTGGGCAAAAGTTGAAGAGACCTGCCAAAGGTTGCCAAAGGACGACAGAACTCGACCATGTTTTGAGCAAAATGATTTATTTGAGCTAGTTTTGCTGTCTTGACGGAACTAGCATAGCAGTTGGCTTGGCATCATGTTCACTTCAATTCTTTCCATGTCGGGAGAAATTCAGAGGATTCATTTGAGAGGAATCCAACTGTACTTGTAAGAGTTGTTCGCCGAAATCCTTTTTGGTTCAGTTCAATTAGAGAATTATCAAGTGTGCATGTTCATCGTTTCATGAAAGGTGCATTCAGCCAGATGAGACCTCCACTTTGGCACGGTCAAGTTCAAAGCATCAGAAGCACAATCTATTGAATCATAATCTGAATCTACTGCATGTAAAGTCAAACAACATTACAGTATGTAACATTATGATACATTATGTAACAAGGGCGAGACACCCTTACTGGCCCAAGCACTGCCAAGCGGTACCGCCAAGAACCTGTTGGCCGCTTTAGCCTTGTAGACATGGCAGGCAGCAAGGCCTTTGCGCAGGGATTAAGGGTAAGCGGGCAATTGTGTAGCTGCACAGCAACCTGCAAGACAGCAATATACAAGGTGTGTTCGGCTGACTTGCAGCATAAACTGAATATGACATGATATCTGGTGTCAAGACACTCACAGCTTTCTCAATCATTACTTCCAGATGGAATAGCTACATATAGAAGGCAGGACCTGCAGTGTATCAAATGGTGACACCACTTTGTATGTTTTTCAGGTGGTGCCTGAAGAAGAGGACACTGCCGAGGACCAAAGAAATGGTTTCAATTCTTTCAGATGATCGGAAAAAGTGCTTAGAATTTTGTTGGATTGTTGGCTTTTCTCATGTTTTCTTTGCAAAGCTCACAGGAGGCCAAGGCATCCAATGATGTGAAGGAAGAAAAGGATGCAGAAAAAGAAGAAAAAGAAGCCAAAGATGCCGCTGAGTCTTCAAGCTCTTCATCTGCCGAGGGATTTGGGTGCCATGGCAGATTTGATTTGGATTGATGCAGAGGTTGTAGGAACAAGAAAGGCCAACGCTGAATTACCCTGGTCAGAAAATGCAAGGGTCAAGGTTACTGCACTGGTCAAATAGAAGAGAGGACATACGTTTGAGTGGAACCAAATGTCCCTGCCTTACTCTCTTCTTCTGTTGGCGGAGGACCGACAAGGCCTTTTGGTTTGTTGATCCAGTTTCAGGGCAATAGGTTTTACAATCATGTTTTGGCTTGTCTTAGTTGCAAAGGTGGTTCCTGCACTTGCCCAGGTAGTAATTATACAATTTTAGGTTGTACCTGAGGTTCATGTCATTTGTTGGGCTAGAGTGCAATAGGCAACCCTAGGCAGGGGCTACTTGCAACTTGCTTAACTTGTCCTTGCCAGGGAATCCGCAGAGGAGACTGTGGAAGCAAGCCAAGTACTCAGAAAGTCTCTGACTTTTCGTTTGCATTTGCAGTCGTTGCAGTTGTCCATCGCAGCCTCTCTGATGTACAGGACAATATCAAACATATCAAACGGCCTCTCCAGCTAGGAAGATTCTGGTGTCTCTCGATCTGTATCTATCCATTTGTCTATGAGTCTACTAGTTTGTTCACCTGTCTATGTAGTTGTTTGTAAAGTCTATCTGTTTGCTGGTCTGCTTGTCTCTCTGTATGTCTGTTTATCCATCGACCCAGGATCTACTCATCTACCGAGGTACATATCTACAATCTACAGATCCAACTATCAACCCGTCCATTTGTCTGATTCATTCTGTTTCTCTATCTATCTTATCCAAATATCTTTCCACGGGATCTATGTAGTATGGCAGAAAGATGAATCATATTGCAGTGTTTCATGCAGTATCAAAAAACTTCTAGCCAAATGACATCATGCCCAAAACAATGGAACTCTCGCCTAAATACACTGAGACCCACAGTGCAACACACTGTCTAGTTCTCTTCTGGGTGTACTCAGCTTTAGCAGAGACAAGCCTTGATGCAGTCTCTGGTCTGACGTCTCTGAGGTCCTACACGAGCTCCGGCAACAAGGCCTCGAAAGCACACCAAGGAATATACCTGGTCGTATATATAATGTTATGTTATATGATGTTATATGTACATATTGTACAAACATGATATTCGATATTGATACATATATAATCATTCATATTCATATATATATATATACATACATACATTATATTTCGACACACACACACATGTTTTGAACATATGATTTCCATTTATCAGTATAGTGACATATTTTAAAGCCAAAGAACCAGTTTCGCTAAGTTGCCCAGTTATGACAGCATGACCATGTGTGTCTCTTAATTAGTCGGGCTTTGTGAAATGGGCCTGACAGCCTCCAGATCAGAGATTGTTTCCAGTGATATTTTACCACGGCATAGAATTTCAGAATGGCAGCGCATGGTACTGGATGGCCTCGCGCTAGCCAACCAGTTCTTTATGGGGGACCTGCTTTTCAGCGGGTGCAACAAAGTCCAATGGCAAGGCGGCGGATGTCAACTGATGTAAACATGGAGCTCCTGCGGAAAAAGATGGCCATCCCCTCAGGGCGATAAATCGTGCTGCCCTTCCATTGCATCCTGAATTCAGCCTTCAATTTGGTCTCAAAGAAAGGACGAGCAGTGGTAGGTAGCTACAATGTATGATGGAGCATGCTGTGCCAGGGCATTGTGTCTAATGGTTTTCAGATGACACTCTCTACCTAACATACATATTCATAGGCATGAGACTGCTTGCCCTTTGAACGTTCGTCATGCTATACCTTGAAGGAACATGAGACTCTCTTGCATCAGAAGCGCAAAAGAAAGCAGGGCAGAGTAGAAACGCGTAAAAAACCAGTACGTAGCAATAGTTTTGATGTAGTCGCCACATTATTGTCAGCGTGTCCATTGGGCCGCCCTCCGCACGTCAAGGAAGAGAAGGCAGCAAAGCGAAAGGAGGCGGAGGAGAAGAAGCAGAAGGCCAGTCACAGATGCCGCTTCCGCAAAGATCTACGAGAAGCATAGACAGCTCATGACACTTCTAAAATCTTTGAATAAGGCACCAATCTCAAACTCTGCAGATCGACCGGGAGCGTATCTTGACTTACTGACGACTGACTGACTTGCCCCTCTTGTGCAGGCAAAGTTTCGACGAAGTATTGCGAATTTCGTTTGCCTGGCATGATTTGACTCACGAGTCCTGGATACCAATGGTCAGTGACGGTAAGTGTTTTCGCATGCTTCTGTAATTTTGTATCGTTGGAACAAGCTGGGTCCCGGGTGGTGCGCCAGATGGATGGCCCTTACATGACCATGATCTCAGTATCTTTGACGGCGCCGGTCTCTGCGTTTGAACGTGCTGTGTACAGTTTGAGTCCAGACCAGTCCACTTGATATGTTGTTTGATTCAGTATTTGATGGTCGTGCATGGCATATGATTCAAGATTATCATTGTCATTGCAAATGACTGACAAACTGAGCATCATCTGTCTGTGGATGTGCGTAAAGCCCTGAAGCAACATGAAGCAACATTCAGATTCAGATCATTCAGACATTCCAGTGGCATGTGACATGATATATATATATATTATTATATTATATATATATATTATATATAAATATCATGATCTGGCCCTTTTCACTTGAGCCTCATCCAAGTTTTGGGCGTTGCTCGGAGATGATCTTCGCATTCTTACCACGAACCGACCTGCTGACATTGTGTGCCTCGGTGACATGTAGTCCAAATTGGCAGAGGTAGAATATGAAATGAATATGAATAACATGACATGAGTATGACAAAATATGATAGAATCAAAATGTGAACATGACTGAATCTGTCAATATGATGGTTAGGGGACGTGAGCTGTCTTGAATACGGTGCGAAAACTGTCTTGTCCAGATCAACTGATGGTGTTGATGTGGCTCTATGCAATCAGGCATCGAAGGCAGAGCAAAACGAAGAACTGAACATGTGGGGACACTGATATTGTACGATATTATAAATTATAAGGCCCAAACAAAGCAGTGTGTGGTTTTGTCATACAAAGAGATTCTAGATCTCACACGTCGCCCCGATCCTCACCCGATCGAATGCTTCTTGATGACCTCAATGTTGCGCAAGCTCACGAATTGAAAGTTGGCCAGCTGGCCATGCGTTCATCATGCCTGAACGACGACCAAATCTCAGACGGGTCGTGCCTGGGCTTCAACTGTCCGAGAGTCACACGATGCTCCTCAAAAGTTTTCAAAGTGTTTCAAACATTGTCAAACATGTTCAAACATCGCAAGCCGAAACTTCAGAAGATTTTAGAATCCTGGTGATGTCCCCCCAAGAGCATCCTGTCAACTGCTGTCCTCTCTTTGTTGTGTAAGCCCCTGTTGGCTAGCAAAACTGATCATCTGAACAAGGTGAATGTCGACGACATCAGAGAGGTTGTTGGCAAGCAAGGTTTGCAGCAGGCTTTGAATCCTTCGGGCAACGAAACTGACAGCTGGGGAGTTTGTAGGAGATCATAGGAGATCAGGGAGAACGGAACCGTGGCAGACTGCAGAGCAAGTTGGACTAACGAGATCTAACCAGTTGGGTCTGGATGTGGGACGCCTGGAACATTCCAAGTATGCAGAATGTACGATACTGTAATGATCTGTAATGTGTCTATCATACAATCATACAAAAATATATATATATATATATGTATATATACAGTACACATATACAAATTAGTGCAATGATAAAAGGCGAATATCAAGGATAAACTGTAAAGGCCACAGATCAGTCCCAGGTCATTGGATAGGCTTTTGATTGGACTTGTTAGTGCAAGATTGAACAGTCTTGTCAGCGCTAAATGGCGGCAAGGTGGAACTTTGCAGAGCTTTGCGAGCTCTCTCTGAAGAGCTACGTTGTAGGCCACAACATCACGATGAGTCTCACTACCTATCAGGTGAAGCAAGTAGAGAACCGGCTTGCAATGTTTGGTAGCGGTGCAACAGAATGGTGGTTTGTTCCAATATGTTTCTGCGTCAAATTCGGTATGCTTCTGCCTTTCTCAGATGAGGAATGTGAAAGGACTTGTCTTGACTGTTTGAGATGCTCCCTGTGCAGATTCGGCATTTACTCTGCGGCTGCATCTGATGAGGTACTGGTTTCTTATCTAGATTTTCTTAGCAAAGCAGCTTTCATGTTTTTTAATGTCGTAATTATGTTGTAGTATATTGTTGTCCTTTAAGAACCGGGCAGTAGAAACAGGTCTTCGATCGAATCGAGAAAGGGACTGCGCCACAATCGGAGGAGGCATCGAGAGCCAAACGTTTTTGCACGTCAGCAAGTCTCGTTTCTTTGTTTTCACAAGTTGCAAGGCGTTGAAGCGTTTTTCTCCAATCATCAATCAATGCCTACAATATTTTGAGAACATGTCCGAGGTATAAATTAATAGGATTAAACAAACAACCAAACGAATAGATAAATAAGTAAATAGACAAATCAATATACATATTATACATATTATATATATATATTATATATATAATATTTATATCATGATTTATAATCATATAATCAAATCCAAGTAATGTAGCAGGCCATGCTGCACTCATGGCGACATCTTGCAGCAAGGTGACCCTAAGGGGTTTCAGGCACGGGTCTTCCATTCCATTGTCTTGACGGTGAGGATAGCTCAAGACCTACAACGCCAGGCCATGAGCGTGACATGGCCTGAGACAGCTCTGCATAGCCTAAATCTTCCTTGAACTTTGATTATCTTTGATTCGCACGGTGCTTTGAATGTTTTGACATGTTTTGGCAGAGCAGAAATTTAGCATCTTTGAATCTTTGACTGTTCTGTTCTAATCCCTTTCTATTCCCTTTCTAGTCTGTTTCTAAATGTTTCTAATCTGTTTCATGTCTGTTTCTATTCTATTCAAGCTCTATTCAAGCTCTGCTCAAGCGCAAGTTCAACGCCTCGCTGCCAGGTTGGCCAAAGCGACGTGCGAGATCTCCACGGGCTCCGCGTGGACCTCGTGGCTGACATCGCGAGACGACGTAGGTTAAACCATAGGTTAAGCGCAATATAGATCAACATATGATTCATATGATCTATACTGAAGATGTAATGTGATATTAAATGATACAAAATGATACATAGATATACACACACCTACATATACATACGTACGTACCTGAAATACGCGCATAATGCATAGACATCGTATGAAATTGTGAAGGTGCATACACTTAATGCATGTACACCTTGATATCTTAATGCTTCTATATATTAATATATACATTGATTATTTGTATACACATCTATACACATCTATCATATACCCTGATTATTCCTTGAAGCATACTTCTATGTGAAGTCATGTGAGAACGTCAATTTGCATGTATAGTAGGATCGTTTCGATCGAACTATGTGGCTGACAGTTGACAAGATTTGCATGGCACAATTATTTTGAGGCAGCATGTTGTTGGTGAAAGCATTGAAGAGATTGAAGGTTGTGTAATGTATTTGTGTTCTTGTGTGTGCGCGGATTCGCGGATGTTGTGGAAAGGTTGATGCAAGAAACTCAACGATTTTTCGAGAAACAAATTCAAATCAAAGCAAATGGAATGTTCCTTAGACAGGTGAGAAGTTCACGCCTAGAAAGGCTGTCGAATACAGCGTGCATATGTTTGAGGACATGCATTTCCCTGTTCTTGAGACCTAGTGTTACTGTCGGAATAATGTCAAAGTTTTCAAATGTGGTTTGGAGAGGCTTATGAGATCTTATGAGTGTGTCCGACGAAATTGTCGTGAAGTACAATATGGGTACCCAGTGACACAACAACCGAGCGCACTGGAAGCATCCCGGAGCGTCCAGGAGCTTGTGAGGCTCAGATTGCCCCAAGCAGTCAAGCAAACAGTCGACTCCCGCAGGGCCCATTCACAGCTTTGAACGTGGAACGGAGTGCAACGGAGTGTAACGTTTAAGATGTTTCAGATGTTTAAGTAAGCCATGGCCATCCATGGCCATCGGAAATCTGGACGACTGTGATCAAATACTGATCAAATCTAAGGTCACCTACGCCCAGGGAGGTCTCTGCCAGCGATGGCAGTGAGGTCAGCAATCGCTCGTGTTGCCGTTCGTTTTGTCATTTCCTTACTTTCTGCCTTTGCCTTCATCATCCTTCATCTTCGCACGCATCATGTACCTCCACACATCTTCACATTTCTGGTGTTTCTGAAGTGTCTCTGAAGTGTCTCTGAGGTGTCATGTATTTGGCGCTGTTCACATGCACATGCCGCGTCATTTGTGCCTATGGACGTTCAGGGGATGAGCATGTACAAGTACATTTTTATCCAGATACATGTGATATGTCCTGGCAAATGCACAGTATTTGGAAAATTATCCACCTTGGTCAAATACAAGCACATGTTTGTTTTTGCCAACGACCGGACTGCACTTTTTTGGAATCCCTGGGCAAGTGATCTGGCACTTGCAGTGGCTCCTTTTGTTCAAGAGACAGTCAATGGTTGAGTCATATGTTGTTTGATCATGTCTTTTCGATACTTCTTTCCTCACAGTGATCGGACGATGTCTTACAATTAGTTTGTGCTCTGGGTCATGTATGATAATGCGATTGCTTCAGCCATTTCAATTCGCTTTTCCTGTGCTATAGCAAATGGTCCTGATTGCTTGCCACTTAGTTTGGTTTTCCTATTATTTTTGAGTTTGTTGAGATCAAGCCAATCACCTGGGCATGTGATGGTGCAATCCCTGATGTGGAGGTCCTGCTTGTATCCGATCCGCTGAAATCGGCAAATTTTCCCATGCACGCAGAGGCGGCTCTGAATGGAGCAGCGTAGACCGGAAGATCCGAGAAAATGTGCATATAGAAGTGATTTTGAATGTTGAAGAAGGCCTTTAGACTTTAGACCTATTGTTTGCACTGCGTCTGCAGTTGAGGTACAAACTTAGGGACGGACTGCAGAAACATGCAAAGGGTTTTCGATTCATGCCCTCTTGACTTTCAATGACTGATTTGAATACACTGAAACTCTGTCCTTAAAATGGCTGACATCAAAGAATATGTGGATGAGGATGGATGACGCACAAATTTGATCAAATTCCTTGATTTTCTTGGTCTTGGCTTTGATCAGCTTCACCTGTCCAGGTCGCAGCTTTTCAGCGCCAGTCGGAGCGAACAGAAAGACTTCAGCGAGAGGCGGCAACGGCAATACTTGGCACATGATCCCGCATGGAGTCACAAGGATTCACATGCTGTCACATGTCGGTAAACCAGCTGGTGCCAATGATCACTGGTGGCCGTGACAAGAAACAAGACGTCCAGGTTGGGATACTTCGAAAGGCCGTTGACCAGTCTGCAGCAAACTTCAAGCGTATAGCTGAGGCAAGGAGGAAGAGCTGACGTGATTTCAACATTCCGCGAAACAGTAAAGAATGACACAGAAGGCATTTTCGAGCTTTAGTTGGTTGTAATTTTTTGTATTGTTTCAGAGTCTCTAGTTCCACAGTTCCAGGTTGGTATAAATTCAGTGGAACAAAAAAAAACTTCATATACTTTTAGCATTTTTTTTAGGTATTTCAGCTTTCAACCAGGAACCACAAACTTCATATACGTTTGGAATCTTTTAGGTATTTCAGCTTTGAACCACAATAGTAATGATGAGAAAACTGATGGGACGAAGAAGAAGAAGAAGAAGAAGAAGAAGAAGAAGAAGAAGAAGAAGAAGAAGAAGACGAAGAAGAAGAAGAAGAAAGAATGATGAAGAAGAAGAAGAAGAAGAAACAACAACAACAGGAAGAATAATGAAGAATAATCAAGACTGGAAATGAACACTGAAAATGAAGAATGAACATGACGAATGAATAATGAACATGAAGTTTGAAGAAGACTGGAAAGCTTGGAAGGTTATGTCAAACAGTAGATACTGATACATACTGTATGTCTTTCATACTATGAAGACATCCTTGCAAATATGGGCAGGATGAGGTGGATTTTGCTATCAAGAACATCGAAGCCAAAGCGAGCCTGCGACACAACACCACTGTCGTGCACGCTGCATAAATCAATGTTTGTGTGTGTCGTGTGTGTGTGTTTTCCGAGATGTTTCGAGATGTTGGATCCAATTTAGTGCTGAGGCTTGACTCAGATGGATCATCATGAAGAGCTGAAAGCACTGCTTGACAAAGCCTGCACCTGAAAGACCAGGAGACGTCCTTCAAGGGACTCCCTAGAGGCATCCTAGAGGCTTGCGTTGTTTTACGTTGGTATGTTGTCTCCACAGTGTCTCTGCCCAACTATTCTTATTTGCTTTGGGGATGGTGAAATTCCAAAGGCACTTCCAGAATGCCGAATATGCCAAGGCTCTTGACCAGCGCGAGCATTTGGCATCCTTGGCCCGTTCTCTCCTGAAACAAACACACTCCAAAGAGAGACTTGTAGCACTGAGAGAAGAGCTCCATCTAAGTCCGCCTCAGTTTCTATGAGCTTCAGGCATGTCGTGTCCGAATCTGTTTAAGGTGACGCTGTGGAGGATCGCTTTCGCATGGAACTACAAACACTTTCAGAGGTACTGTCGCTGGTTTGCTGCGCTCGTGTGTGCCCTTTAACATTGTTTCATGGAACTTTCAACAGGCAACAAGCAAGAGCCTTCATGCTCTGCAAGAAGATGTGGCCAAGAACGAAGAACATTCAGTGCAGGAGGTGCTTACGGTTTGGTTAGTCAAAACAATCCCGTCCGACTTTGTGCTGTGTTTCTGACAATGAAGCCTTAGATTTTGTTTGCTCTTTCTTGAGGATCTTGTCCAGATAAGGACAGGCAAAATCAGGCAAACACAGTCCAGCAGTGACTTCTTTGATATTCTTTGGTTCTACCAGGTTGTTGAAATATGTTGTAATCTACTATTATCTTTCTTTGTAATTGTGAGCTGTGTGAGCACTTCTTTCATCTTTTTACAATTGCTGTATGGCGGTACCTGCTGACCTTCCTGAGTCATCAGGTGCAGTACTTGGGCTGCAGGATAGATGCGGTGCTGGAGGAGATTGCCAAGGCAACCAGCAATACAGTCACTACAGCGGTTCAGAATGATTCAGAATGATTCAGAATAATGGCTCAGAATTCAGAGTGGTTCAGAGCTGTCATGGTGTTTACAATGTCCAGTATTCTCAATGTCCATACTCCAATCACACGCAACATCACACAACCTCCCCAAAAATTGACACAGCCAACTGAACCGTTCTCGAATTGGGCAGCGTCACATTATGAAGGCAAGTTGTATTGGGATGAAACTACATAGGGTCCGCGGAAGTGAAATCCACATCTGCGGAAGCCCGCTGAAGATGAAGAGCTTGCAAAAGAGTAGGCTAACCATCCGATCGTGGAAGGAAGACGAATTCATAAGAACAATTCACCAGCTTCTTTTCGTTGAAGCTCCGCGGAAGATCAACTCACCCACCACCAAGAAAGACAGCTCGGAAGACATATGGATTTGTCTGAAAATGGGGATACGACCAAAAGAACAATTTCAATGGGAAAAATTATACTGTATATGAATAACCAGAGGATTTAGGGGAAACCAATTTTCAGACACACACACACAGATGGGATTAGAAGCGATTGGTACAAGGATTTTCGGCGCGGCTCATTTGGGCATGTCAAATTGAATCAACTGAATCACTTGAATCACTTACACACCAAGACACTGGTTTGTTTCAACACAGGCGTGGACGTCGGCTAACGGCAACTGCTCATTCTAAAACAATCACCACTTTGAATCGACCATGATCAATCTGTGTGTACTGTGGACACGAGACTGATGCAGAACAGGGCCATGTTTTTTTCAAAAAAGCACACCTGATTGAGGTTCAGCAGTCCTCGCGTGAAACAGCAGAGGCCCGTGTCTGTGGTTTATTCAAATGAGGCATGATCCACACCTGCCAATCCTCCCGTACAGTCATAGGGATAGATTTTTCTTGAATGATCTGGAGGTATACAACAGTACGTCGAAACTCGACTTAAGGATCACACATTCTCAACTTGACCTGGACTGGACATGGCATATCAAATCTTCCAGAGATGTTTCTTCAATTCTTGATCATTTTTGTTCAGCATGGCAGCTTGACTCAGCTTGACTCTTGCCCAACTTTGCACCTGGCTAAGGCATCTGCTCACATGGTGAACGCCACCTTAGCCAGGCCCTCAGGGCAGAGCGCCCACTTGTAGTTGACGAATGTTGACTAAGTTGACTACTTTACTTTTTGTCTTTTTGTCCCTGCACATGAGCTGTCCATGCTACCCACGCTATGTTTTGTCCAAGCTATTCTGCATAGTAACTCCCTGTTTCTTGCCATTCTTGTCACAGCTTGGCTGTTCTAGCCAAGGCTGACTTTCGCACTCAAGAGCTGCACAATCAGGCAATGTGACAAACCAGTCATGATTTGTGGTGGGCAGTGTGGATGTCCCCACCGCACCTTTTGAAACCTAAGCCCGTGTTGTTTCTAAACTTGTCTTCAATGCGAATGCGAGATGACGCACATGTGGCTTCATCCCAACTATTTGGCTACAAACTGTGTGGGGTGCCTTAAAACCAACCTGGTGAATTCTGCCAGTAGTCATATGAGTCATATGCTTGTCCCAAAGATATTTGTCCACCTTTTTTTGCGCTCCGGCAGGCGAATGAATACCGCGAGTTGAGAGGAGTGACTTCAAGCGTTGCCCAGGGAGTTCTTAGACTGGCACAGGCACACAGCCCCGAGTGGAGGTTGCCGATTGTAAATACCAGTCATCTCTACATGCCTGTATGTACGATTTTGTAATTTCTTGATAAGAATGTTTAATGTATATCAAATGTAAGATTGTATATGTACTGTATATGTGGACAGCATCCTATATGCATGTATGTCCGTATATATAAATATACATATGTATACGTATGTGTATATATATTTATCTAAACCCAAAAGGAACGAAACCAATGATCATGGAAGGGTATGATCCGTAGAGACGTGTGCGATGACAAGGGTTGGACGCTTAAGTTATACGCTT
>BGPT01000035.1:370926-385756 GCA_003297045.1 Symbiodinium sp. clade C Y103 | reverse complement strand
ACCATGGAGAGAGTTGATGCAAGGACCGTTTCCCGGACCCTAAACTCCTAGTCCTAAATCCTGACTGACTAAACTAACTTAACTTAACTAAACTAAACTTAACTAAACTAAACCAACCAAACTAGACTTGACTTAGACTTAGACCCAGACTTAACTGACTTAACCATAGACTTAGACTTAGACTTTAGACTTTAGACTCTAGACTCTAGACTCTAGACTTAAACTTAGACTTAGACTTAAACTTAATCATAGTCCGAGTCCTAGTTCATGAGTCCTAGTTCAAATTTACAGAATCATAGTCATGTGAGTCATGAGTCATGAGTNTCATAGTCCGAGTCCTAGTTCATGAGTCCTAGTTCAAATTTACAGAATCATAGTCATGTGAGTCATGAGTCATGAGTAGTCATGAGTCATGAGTCATGAATCATGAATCATGAATCATAGTATGTATTTAGAATTTTGGAATTGCTTCATAAATTCATAAATCATAATCCGTTGAATCATGAGAATCACGAATGAATCAACGAATCATGATCATGAAACATAAATCATGAATATCGTAATCAAAATCATAAATCATATATCCAAAGATACCTGATGTGATTTGTTTGTTTGTTTTTAGTTCTAGTCAGATTCTAGTCTTGTCATGTCTNAAGTTTCGGTCATGAGTCAGGAGTCAGGCGTGAGCCTTTGCAATGGCAGTGGCAAAAGGTGCCGTTTTGAGTCTTGAGAATTGATGTGGCTCTGACACTAGTGAAACTTGAATTGTTGGATTAGAATTGTTGGATGTGGTTGCTTTTTTTAATGATAAGTTTCATGATGTGTTTATCTCTTGTATTTTGTCACTTTGTCATTGCAAGTGGCAGAGTTTTGGTGTTATGATCTGTCTATCTTCTTTGGCGGATTGTTATGTGGATATGTTTTTTTAAGCNAGTGGCAGAGTTTTGGTGTTATGATCTGTCTATCTTCTTTGGCGGATTGTTATGTGGATATGTTTTTTTAAGCTGAAATACCAATAATAATATATAACTTATATAACTATAACTATAACTAGACTATAACTATAACTATAATAACTTATCCCTAGGTTTCAGTTTCAGTTTCAATGATGATCCAAAAGTCGATGAATGGTTGCCTTACCATTCACCATTCACCTATCAACTATGAGACTATGAATCAACACAGTCGTCATGTCATTGTTTTTCTTNATGATCCAAAAGTCGATGAATGGTTGCCTTACCATTCACCATTCACCTATCAACTATGAGACTATGAATCAACACAGTCGTCATGTCATTGTTTTTCTTATTGTTATTGTTACTGAAGACTCTAGAATCTTGAATTAATAATCAAGAATCTAGTCAAGTCAAGCCTATAGACTATAGAGTGTACACGAATCATACCAACCAAAGCATTTTAATTTTGTGGCTACACTTGCAAGTTGGCATTTGCCTATCAAAGCCTTTTGTGACTCAGTGACTTGACATGATAAATTCCCATGTCCCTAACTTTGGCGGTTCAAGTTTTCAAAAGTCCACAAGTCGCCGCTAAAAAAAACATGTCACCACAACATTAACATGAATAACATGATCTGCAAATCCTTTTGAGATTCTTGATTCTTGCCAGTCAAATTTGGAAGCTTAGGCTGACCACCGCCTACCACAACATCATGCTGCGGGCCTTCTATGGGGTTCACAATGTTTCTCTGGCGAAGCATGGTACTTCTGCAATCCCAGCTTATGAGTCTGCCAACGCACAAGCCGCATCAGCTGAAGCCTATCACAAAGAGTTGCGCATCAAATCGCTGAAATCATATCAATGGTTGAATGGTTTTGGCACACCACACCGCTTACTGGTTTGTGTTCTGGTCAACTCAGCACTGGAAGCCATCATGTACAAGTTCCTGAACTGGCAAACAAACGAGATCTGGCTGAAGTGCGGGCAGGCACCGCTTATAGTCATGGCATCTTCTCAAAGGTCTCCAGCGACCAAAGCATTGGGACAACTGGCTTCACTGATGACTACTGGTGCCCTTTCTGCAAACGCTGATGAGGATGTACCATGGAGAGAGTTGATGCAAGGACCGTTTCCCGGACCCTAAACTCCTAGTCCTAAATCCTGACTGACTAAACTAACTTAACTTAACTAAACTAAACTNACCATGGAGAGAGTTGATGCAAGGACCGTTTCCCGGACCCTAAACTCCTAGTCCTAAATCCTGACTGACTAAACTAACTTAACTTAACTAAACTAAACTAACCAAACTAGACTTGACTTAGACTTAGACTCAGACTTAACTGACTTAACCATAGACTTAGACTTAGACTTTAGACTTTAGACTCTAGACTCTAGACTCTAGACTTAAATTTAGACTTAGACTTAAACTTAATCATAGTCCGAGTCCTAGTTCATGAGTCCTAGTTCAAATTTACAGAATCATAGTCATGTGAGTCATGAGTCATGAGTNTCATAGTCCGAGTCCTAGTTCATGAGTCCTAGTTCAAATTTACAGAATCATAGTCATGTGAGTCATGAGTCATGAGTAGTCATGAGTCATGAGTCATGAGTCATGAATCATGAATCATAGTATGTATTTAGAATTTTGGAATTGCTTCAAAAATTCATAAATCATAATCCGTTGAATCATGAGAATCACGAATGAATCAACGAATCATGATCATGAAACATAAATCATGAATAGCAATAAATATCGTAATCAAAATCATAAATCATATATCCAAAGATACCTGATGTGATTTGTTTGTTTGTTTTTAGTTCTAGTCAGATTCTAGTCTTGTCATGTCTNAATATCGTAATCAAAATCATAAATCATATATCCAAAGATACCTGATGTGATTTGTTTGTTTGTTTTTAGTTCTAGTCAGATTCTAGTCTTGTCATGTCTTGTCTTGTCACAACTTATCTTAGACTGATACTAATACTAATACTAATACTACTATTAATTATTAATTATATTAAATTATATTATTAGTGTTAAGTGTTAAGTGACAAGTGATAAGTAGAGTCTAATCAAGTCATGAGTCATCAGTCAAGAGTCAAGAGTCAGGTTAGCTAAGTTATGCCTAGTTCATAGTTAAGCTCAGTACTATATATTTTGTTTTAATTACTATTTTAATTAATTCATTGTTATGATTTATGATGTTATGTTTGTTAAGCTAACTTATTAATAATTGATGTTCAGCTAACTTATTAATAATTGATGTTCTTACTGGTATGTATAAATTTATTTTTATCTTCATTTATCAATTTATAGAATCTGTTAAGTTATTATTACTATTGTATTTTAGGTTAAAATAACCTATATTATATTATATTTTTATGATACTTAATAAATTTTACTACTAGATATCAAATTGAAATGCAATACATGATGTTATAGGTATATATATTACATATTTTTGGTATATTGATTTGAATATGGTTTCTCAATTGTGGTATGTTCATGATTCATGATCCATGGTTCATGATTCATGATTCATGTCATCGATTCTAGGGTCTCCATGGTACATGAATAGTAATTACTTTAAACTTTAAACTTTAATTGGTTACTGCTTACTTACGAAACTTACGAACCACATGGGTTGTTGTCTTTTGTGAAGGACTACCAGGAGAACTTCCTTCGGATATTGTTGATCAACTCTTTTGGTCTTCGGTGGTGACATGTGGGCACATCTACAGGCGCTTGGTTCGACCATACAGAAAGCCACCTCTTTGTTTGGCCCGAATCTGCGACGATGAATTGTCAGTCGACTTCAAGAAGAAATTGGCACAGTGGGTGGTCAACCTTACTGATTGCTGTTGCTGCAGTCATTTCATGAAGCCATTGAAAGAGAATCTGATCAGTGCCGATGATTTGGTATGTGGGGAAGGTCGGAGAGTCTTGGAGGCGGCTTTTATGGGAACAAACACGAACGTCCAAGTCGAGAATTGTTTTGCAAGAGCTGCTTCGATGCAACGTGTTACCAGGGGGCGGTCGAACCAGACACCAAGCCTTTTTGCAAAGCATTATTTGTCAGAAATAAAAAAAATACACAGTCGGACACTGAACTTGAGCAGTCAAGAATCTCAAGAATGGTCCTCAGAAGTCAGTGATTGTGGGGAACCAGCTGGAAGATGTGGCTCCACAGGCTGTTGATGATTCCATGCCAGATGCAGGCCAGGTTTACATTTTTTTATGTTATTTTTGTTGTGAATATGAATTATGAGTCATGAGTTATACCTTGTAACCTTATGGTTTTCATGATTCAGATTCAGATTCATAATATTTGCAAATTACATCAGTAATGGTGATGACAATTAAATTACTATAATTATGTATTCACATTATATTAATAATTATAATTATAGTTAAGTTATAATTACTACTATATTAACATTAACTATACACAACTACACAACTATCATTTATAGGATAGATTCATAGATCATGGTGAATTATAGATTCTGGATTCTAGATTATAGATATAGGAATTTGATCGAATCATATCAATGACAATTCTGGAGCTACAATCCCTGTAGGTGAGGGCAAGAAGACGAAGAAACTGAACGGCTGGATCATGTTCGTGAGGGATTCCATGAGGAAAAGCGCCCCTATCCTTGGTGAATCAAGTGAAACTCGCAGGCAACGTATTTGGAAAGAGTGTCGCGAAGCATGGGCTACTTCTGATGAATTCGGTACATTGAAAAGAAAGTATCAGCTTGCGGCTTTCGAGGAAAACAAAAGGATGAAGGACTTAGCGCTGGCAGAGTTGGAGCCGGTTGAAGACATGAAATTATCCATCAGCATTCTTCCTTCAGAGTCAGAGCTGGTGGTGAAGAAAGAGCACTCAGCCAAGCCATATGTCAACAATTTGCAAGTGCAACAAGGCGCTGGTGTTTTGGGCATAGGGGACGATGCGTTTGGAGTATCGGTCAAGAGCGTTGAAGCTGCCGACAGTCAAGGACCTGGGTTTGTTTCAAATTATTCATCTGCTTGGCGAACAAGAACCAGTGGGCAGATTGTGCCAACTACGCAGAGGCCTCAAACTACTCACTTATCTTGTTTTCAGGATTTGGGCTTTTGTGTCAGGCGACTTTCAGGATGTCATGACCAATTCCAGAATATTCTCTCCCACCTCAAGAAGTTCATTGCCCTTCACCGGAAGAGTCATTTGTCCAAGGCCCTGATTGCAAGATTCCACATCCTTTGCTTGTTTTCTTCAGGTGGAAGCTAAGCTGCATAGCGCTAATGAGAATCCCATATTCATGATTCATGATTCATTATTGATTATTAATTATTAGTTTCCTTCTATTCTATTTTATTCTAGATTCTAGATTCTAGATTCTAGTCTGAGTCAAGTCTAGTCTAGTCTAGGGTCTAGTCTAGTCTAGTCTAGTCCTAGACTAACTATAGACTATAGAGTATAGTTAGTATAGTATAGAGTATAGAGTATAGAGTATAGAGTATAGACTATAGACTCGACTTGGCTAGAATCTAGGATAAAACTAACAAATCACCAATGCATTCAAATAATTTGAGAAATGCTGCCACTTGGTAACGATTGGTAGCTAACAAATAACAAAAAATCAATCACAATCTTCCACTATGTATAGTATAATGATGTAACGTATAATTTATTTATTTTATAATATTTGATATATTAAATTATTGTTATTATTATTACTATTATATATATATATATATATATATTATCTTAATATTAATTATTGTTTAATAGTTATTTATGATTTGTAATTTAAAATCATGTTATATTGATATATATATATATATAGATTCTAGATGGATATATACATATATATACATATATATTTATATTTATCTATTTTTCATATTTTATTGAATAATATTGTATTATATCATATCATATCTAGAATCTAGACTATACTTGATAATATCTATGATTTATATTTTCATAGATGTATCCATGAACAAATATTAACAAGAAACATGTACTAGTATCAGTATCTGCTTTCAATCTACAGTCCAAAGTCCAAACAGCAAAACATTCAGCTTCATGTAGTTGAGTTAAGTTAAGTTACATAAAGTTAGTTAAGTTAAGTTGAGTTATTTAAGAACCAAGAATGAAATTAAGAATGTAAGATGTTCAAGATTTAAGATTTGAATCTGATTCTAAGATCACTTTGTATATTGTATGTTAACTGTTAACTATGACAACTATACTAAACTAAAACTATTCTATAACNTCAAGATTTAAGATTTGAATCTGATTCTAAGATCACTTTGTATATTGTATGTTAACTGTTAACTATGACAACTATACTAAACTAAAACTATTCTATAACTTATAATTTATAACTTGTAACTAGTAACTAGACTCTAGAATCTAGAATCTAGAATAATTAACCGATGGTATAGAGTATAGATGGCATTTTCATTTGTTATCAGTTTCTGGTTACAGATGAACATGATCATGCCAAATCTAAGGACAGACGGAGGCATTGCTGACCCAAGAGCATGGCTCATGTGTGCCTGGTCATTCTCTCCTTACAATGCTGACTGGTGGGCATGCAAGGTCAGTTTTGATCACAGCACTGGTGGCATTGCTCGCTTGATGTGGACAAATCATTCCTATGGCAGCTTTCCGACAATCAGCAGCACCAACGAGCTAGCCTACGAACTCACAAGATGCCGGGACATTGACAACTTCCGATGGGCATTTGTGCCATACAAGGTGCATTCTGCATTTTGTTACTTTTGTTATTTTATGTTCGGTGGATTGGGGGTTTAGCTAAGTTAAGTTAAGTTAGTTACAAGTTAGTTAGTTAGAAGTTCAAAGTTAAAAGTTAAAGGTGATGGATTATAGCTTGAAGTTGAAAGGCTAGGGTCAAAAGTTCAAAGNTAAGTTAGTTACAAGTTAGTTAGTTAGAAGTTCAAAGTTAAAAGTTAAAGGTGATGGATTATAGCTTGAAGTTGAAAGGCTAGGGTCAAAAGTTCAAAGTTTTCCGGTTTATTAAGCCTTAGGCTAATATGAATCAATATCAATATCAGAATCAATAATCAATATCAATCTACTATTATTGAAACTGAAATGGTATGTATCATTAGGAATCATTAGTAACATTAGCAAAAGCTATGAATGAACCTTATATCAATTCAACAAAGATATGATTCTGATTGATGTATTTGTTTGATCATTTGAAAGTCCTNATCATTAGTAACATTAGCAAAAGCTATGAATGAACCTTATATCAATTCAACAAAGATATGATTCTGATTGATGTATTTGTTTGATCATTTGAAAGTCCTTGCCCAACAAGTCAAGTCATCGTTTCATTTCAATATAATTAATTTAATTAAGTATAATCAAATATGATTCTGATCAAGTCATCGAATCATAATGAAAATGATAATAGGTATGTCCTGTTACGTTACGTTANAATATAATTAATTTAATTAAGTATAATCAAATATGATTCTGATCAAGTCATCGAATCATAATGAAAATGATAATAGGTATGTCCTGTTACGTTACGTTACGGAGTAATACTTACTAAATATTAAGCAATGTTTTTATAAGTAGTTATAAGTTATAAATTATAAATTACAAGTTATAAGTTATAATTTTGGTACAGGTTAGCAGTTGGTTGNTACTAAATATTAAGCAATGTTTTTATAAGTAGTTATAAGTTATAAATTATAAATTACAAGTTATAAGTTATAATTTTGGTACAGGTTAGCAGTTGGTTGATTGACATGGCTCTGGATTCCAAGGTGGAGTCGCTGGATACTCTCATCCTTGACTTGGGACAGCAAGTTGCATGGGAGATTCCTGGTGACGATGAAGATCTGATTGACAGTGAAGACGAAGAAGATGGTGCAGCGCAGCTTATTTCAAGCGTGTTGAAGGCTACTCGTGCGAAGCACTCTTCCAACAAGAGATCTTGCCCAGGAACATCAAAAGTCAGACGTAGCAGCAGGGGTCGCTTGGTTCATGATTCATGATTGATTTAACTAACTATTTAGTTTGTTTTGGTTTCAGAAATGTCTTCCAGTTTCATATCAATTTCAATTTATTATCGCTTTCATCGCTTTAATGATTCATTTGTTTTTGTTTGCAAATGCAGCAATTTTGTTAGTTTAGTTTAGTTTTGTTTTTGTTTTTGCTACACTGCATGTGAAGGGCAAAACAAAAAAAACTTAGCTATCACACCCAATTCGAGTAGAAAGTTGTAGTTAACAAAACACTATATCTCTTTGGGATTGGTGAATAAGGAAGCTTTGAATCCTGAACTATGCAATCCAAAAAAACTAAGCTGGCATTGACTTTTCCTGAGGTGCTCAAAATCATGGCAAGAAGCATGTGGAGGAAAATCTGGATGCAATAGCTGATACTGAAGTGGAACGCAGTTGGGAAGCAGCCCATAGAATCGAATCTTTGGATGAGTTTGATCAAGTTTTAGAGCCGAGCTTAGAAGAGTTCATAAATTCTATATTATATCCATATTATTATATATTTATATTGACTGTTGACTATTGTTGCTATTGACCATGAGTACTAGTTACTAGTTATTAGTTCGATCCATACTTCTTCTGCTGCTGATACTTGTTGCTTGGCTCCGTAGCTAAGGACTCAGGGATTGAGACTGTAGTGGAGGCAAGTTCAAGTTCAGCAAGTGCAAGACCTACGGCATCAGCAGCCGGATCCAATGGAAATGGAAATCCAGAAGTTGAATTTAACGTGGTTGGCCAAGACGGCTCGACTGAGATTACATGCAATGCACGTGGTGAGGTATTCAAGGTTGGAATCACCAGCTCAATAGGCTGGGCTGCATGTTGTTTTCTGTTTGTAAGATTTTGGAGTTTTGATTTGATAATAGTGGTTGGTTCTTGGTTGGTTACATCAACTAACTAACAAACTAACTAAAACTATATTTTTCTATTCTCATAACTTTGAACTCTAAACTTGAGTCTATGCTGAACTTAAGGGATTGGGATCAACCAATCAAGTTGTATAACCACACATCAGTTGATTGATAATTAATAATTAGTAAAATTGTTTTACTTAAATCATCTAATGATTGATCATAGAATCATAAATGATTTGATCTGATTCAACGGTTCATGTTTCATATTTCATGGGGAATCCTATTACCCAATCAATCATTACAACTTACAACTACAACAATTATACTATACTATAATTACATCTTACAACCTATCAAATTAAATAAAGCATAAAACAAACAAACACTATCTTGCATTGTGATTCTAAACTCTAGACTCTAGTCTCTAAATTGTTTGAATTTGAGATTGTGTTTTTCTAAGTGTTTTTTTGTTGATAATATGGTTTGAAATCTGAATCCAACAATGTCTGAAATCTAAAATCTACAATCTAAAAGAACTCAAAAAAATAGTCAATCATGATTCCTTACTCATTATGATTCATTACTATGTGCACTTGATTGTGAATTTAACTTTTCATTTTGCATAGAATATTACATTACATGATATTAAATATATTATAGATTATAAATTTATAAACTGAAAACCGGTTGACTAGATATCTAATTCTATGGGATCTCGGATCAGAATCAGATCATATTGCCTCTAAACTCTAAACAGAGTTGCTTAATGGAAATATAATCTATCATGAATCTAGACTGTTACTATACAATAATGATTAATACTGTGGATGTAGCAAGTTGCAAGTTATTAGTGGTATGTTGTGTTCCTTCAATCCCTGAAGGCCGAGTGACGGCATTCAAAGAGGGAGAGCCTGGTCATACTTTGAGCTTCAACTGCAGGCTGCACAAAGATTGTCGAATATTAAAATTATTCAAGAAGATGCCTGCAGGATACAAGGTGCCTTGACACTTTTATATACATGAATCTATGATAGCTGCTTCTATTGAATTGGTAGGTTGCAATGATATTATAAGATAATATTCAAACAGAACATGATAATGACAAATAAGATATTAGGTTTGTTTTTGTTTTGTTGATATACATTGTACTGTCTCAGGAATATCTGTTGTTTTAATTTTGTTATGTTTCAGGTGTGTGTTTTGTTACAGTTTTGTTTGAGTAGCTGAGGCATCGGTCCTTCGTTGGTTTGCAGCTGGATTGCAATTCAAAGAAAGGAGCTCTGGTGCAACAGGTCACAAAGCTCTGCTACCTTGTTGCAAAAACATTATGTTTCCCACTATAGGTGAACCCAATAGATGCCAAGAAGAGTTTGCAATTTATGACTTGTGCCTTTACGAAGAATCCTATCATTTGTTTCGGATTTAGTCATAATGGGCTTATCCATTCTCTTGGCTACTGTGGTTGACTGCAGGAAATCCACTTACTTAGTATGACTAGATTACTAGATAATATGTTTATGTTATGATTGATAGGTTAGTTTTTTTTTCATGATATGATTAATACATATGAATAATATATCACACCCTATAATATAGTAGTAGTATACTACTATAATTTGCAATTGTAGATATATATGATTTAGCATGTCTGAATTTTAATTTCTTGGTTCTAGTTTCCATAGTCATATGCTGATAGATTCATGGAATGGACTTACACACTGATAGTTGGTTGGTGAGATAGGCCTGCGCCTTCCAAGGTTTGATCGAATCGTGATGAGGGAGGAGATTTGATTTCCACTGAGGCAGCAAAGGGATCTGTTGGGATTGGGATACACACACACAGCAGGATACCAACAATGATAATATGGAATCTGATATATTAAATATTCAAAAAAAATATATTTAATCTAATCATATATGTTTGACACAATGTAAGAATAGTTTTAGGTTAGGAATTAGGAGATACATATATGCAGCATGCATCGTATAATTAATTGATATATTTATTTGTATATGATATGATATATATAACTATATTTTCTAATATGTATTTAAAATTTAAAGTTAAATCAAACTGTATACATATAATATTATTACATAAACAAATGCACATCATGATGTATACATATGTACACACATGGACTCACATATGTATACTTTTGTATGTACAGATGTACGTTCTTGTATGTACAGATGTACACAATTGGATGCACATGTGTACATGTCTGCATGCATAGGTTGTACACACTGGATGTACATGTGCACTGTACATGTACAGGTTAACACAAAACATCATTTTGTATTCAAATTTTGAATACAAAACCTAGTTTTGTATTAAGCCACTAGTATGTAGTTAATACAAAATCAGGTTTTGTATTCAAATTTTAAATACAAAACCTGATTTTGTGTTAAACTATACATGTACAGTACACATGTACAGACAGAACGTGTACAGCTGTACAGTTGTACACGTACACATGTACACATGTACACGTACACATGTACAGATGTGCATGTACACATGTACAATTGCACATGTACACATGTACAGTTGCACATACACAAAGACTCATATGCACATGTACATATGATATATTTACTTTGTACATGTACATATGTATATGTGCAAGTTCATTGTGCAACCTGCCCCAGGTGCGAATATCGTGCTTCAGTCTGCAACGCTGGAATCCACCGTCAGCGGGAGAGAGTGGGACAAAGGGAGCTCTTAGTGTAATTCTATGCATGCCTCAAGCTGTTCTTGGGATTTGTATTGTGCCTGACAGTTAGGTCGTTTGTGCTTAGTTCAAATTCAGCTGATGATGATTCATGATTGATGACCCAGTAGCCTTTTGCAACCTTCAGGTTTGTAGCTGTTCGGTGAAGTAAATTGTGACTCCCAGATAGCTGCTGAGTTGGTACCATCAACTTGCTTGTGCGTTGGCAGCATGAGTGACAACATCAGCATTGCTGGTGCAGAGACAGAGATTGGGGCAGCAGCTGCAGAGCCTAACCTATTGGTTAAGGCGCTGAAATGCCGCTATTGTGCGAATTGGTCTACCTCCAAGTGTCCATGGAATCTCTTTGGCACAACGTTGTCTATGTGGAGCCCTAACCTTCCTTGGGCGAAGGGCAAGCCATCCAAACCAACTGGCTCTCTATGCAAACCATGTGCGGTGGTAGCTGGTATTATTTAGTTAATCACCTTTTTTTTTATGAGTTTATATTTTATTTTTTTCAAAAAAAATGAAAGTCTAGAATCTGTACTTCTAGAATCCTAGAACTGATTTATGTTTTGAAATACAGTTGTGGATATATGGTTGTGTAAGTATTAGATTATTAGATTATATTGTTTAATTAAATAACAATTATATTGTAATTGTATATTATATAATATTATATTATTATATGGTTATATCTATATTACAGCGGCATAGCGGCATAGCCTAAGCCATAGCGGCATAGCCATAGCCGCATAGCCAGCCGAATAGCTGCATAACCTGGCATTCAAGACACACTTCGGTGAAAGAAAGTCAGCATTCAATTCATAACATCATCCTAGACCTTGACAATCTTGGGAAACAAACAAATTACATCCGACAATGGCTGGCAGCCGTTGTCGGATGTGGAATGCGGATGGATACCATATCACAACATTGGACACTATTCTATGTAACTATAATTGATATTTTTTTGTTGTTTTGTGTTTATAAGTTTATATTATGTTATTTTTGGTGTTTCTTTTGTTCATGTTGCCATGAGGTCTGGGAACAGGGCACCTTTGATGTGGACTACGGGCATTCCGAGGACAGGTTTCAGAAGGCGATTTCCGAAAATCCGGCGACATTGCATGAGTTTCTTGTGGCTTGGCTATGATTTGAGAGATTGGTGCCTAGATCTAGAATNGGACAGGTTTCAGAAGGCGATTTCCGAAAATCCGGCGACATTGCATGAGTTTCTTGTGGCTTGGCTATGATTTGAGAGATTGGTGCCTAGATCTAGAATTTAGGCTCTGGAAGATCTCTCAATTTGGTTTATCCAACCACATATTCATTAATATATGTTGTTGAAATCTTGATAGTTATGTTTTTTGTTTTTTGTTTAACATTCATAAATTCAAATAATATTATTTAATTGTAACTTTTGGCTTATGACTCATGACTCATGACTATTATGTTTGATGCTGTGAGTGTCTTTGCTTTGTGTCATAGCATAATTGCATACTGCATAACATATATTTTTTTGATGTAGTTGTGTGATTATCTAATCATCTAATCTCAACTCAATCTGTTCCTAAGGCCCTAAACCTAAACCTTATAATTTTTCACCCAAGCCATAATCCAACATATNGGACAGGTTTCAGAAGGCGATTTCCGAAAATCCGGCGACATTGCATGAGTTTCTTGTGGCTTGGCTATGATTTGAGAGATTGGTGCCTAGATCTAGAATCTAGACTCTGGAAGATCTCTCAATTTGGTTTATCCAACCACATATTCATTAATATATGTTGTTGAAATCTTGATAGTTATGTTTTTGTTTTTTGTTTAACATTCATAAATTCAAATAATATTATTAAATTGTAACTTTTGGCTTATGACTCATGACTATTATGTTTGATGCTGTGAGTGTCTTTGCTTTGTGTCATAGCATAATTGCATACTGCATAACATATATTTTTTTGATGTGGTTGTGTGATTATCTAATCATCTAATCTCAACTCAATCTGTTCCTAAGGCCCTAAACCTAAACCTTATAATTTTTCACCCAAGCCATAATCCAACATATATCTACTTGAATTGATTTATGATCTATGTTTATTTTTTAAGTTATAACTTAATATATATCTTATGATGTCTGACTATGACTCATCACTGAATCATACTTCATCAGCTCAGGCAGTACGTCAAAAACTGGTGCAAATGAAAATTGCCAATCCAAGCTGCCGGTTCCGTTTGGAACAAAACGGATTGACCAGAGAGAAGGTTATCTCTTTGCAGCGATCAGAGCAAGGACTGGAAGCACCAGATGAATATTTTGTGGAGGCCGATATCTACGCCAAGAGTGGAAATGAAATCAAGGAGGAGGATTTGGTATGGGAAGAGATTAATGGTACCTGGAAACAAGGTGTGACCTGGCTTAATCAGCTTAGGCATTATGATTACTTACTATTGATTATCATTCTGAATTCTGAATATATGATTATGAAATTATGATGATGATTCATGATCATTGGATGATTATATCAGATTAGATTGATTAGCATTGATCAGGAAAGGTTAGATGGGTTTGATTAGATTAGATTAATTGAATGTTTTGTTAGTTTTGTTTGCTTTGCAAAGGTTGGTATTTGTCATTGTTGATTGATGATCAGTGTGATCCTAACTACTTAATCATTACAGGCTTGCAGGTAAGTGAAATTGTATGTGACTGTATGTGATAGTTTTTTCTTGGATCACTAAGGTCAATGTTCGCACAGGAATGCCTGGTTGGCACAAAAGGATCAATAGGAACTTCAAGGCTGTTGAGCGCAGTATGCAACTGAATGACGACCACATCATCGATCCATCGCGGGACGTGATTGGCAAGATGCACAAGGCTGCAAAGGCAGCAGTCTTGAAACGAAAGGCTCCTATTGCCCTGGACATTGGCAACATGAATCCGATGAAAGCACAACTGTCTCTTTGCAGCGGAGATGCATCAGCCTCAGCATTTGGGGCTGATGAAGATCGCAACTCAGGCTGGGTAAAACAATTTTTACAATGCATGCTTTGGGTTTGAAGTTGTGAAGTTGTGAACTAACTTGCTTTGCTTTGTTTGAGTTAGGTGATGGAGGAAATGTGAAATGTTGATGGTGTCACAGCTGCAAAGCTTGCAAAATCGGAGTGTTCTTATTATTTTTTTTTGGTGGGATAAGGGGGATGTTCAAATAATTTCAGATATATAAAATTTAAAATTAATTTATGGATCATGAATCACATCTCTTAAG
>BGPT01000035.1:358669-370861 GCA_003297045.1 Symbiodinium sp. clade C Y103 | reverse complement strand
ATTGCATGTTGAAATTGAAATAGTGATTTTGTATTCTCTCGCCCTTTACTTCACCTTTTGCACAGGTGATCTTGGATCGCCAAAGAAGAATGATGACAGCAGTGACTCGGAGGTGGAAATGCCAGGCCTCAATGCTTTGATGAAGTCTTATGGAGCTATGGATAGCAAGACTACTACGCGTGGAGAATCAGCACCTAAAGCAGCAGCCAAGAAAAGGGCTGCACCAGAATCGAATGGATCCAAGAGTAAAGTTCCCAAATTGACTCCACCGGTGCCAAAGAGTTCACAGCCCCAGGACACAACACCAGCTGTGAAAAAGGTTGACATTGGAACCACCAAGAGGAAAGGCAGAAGCAGCAAAGTAGCTGACAAAGGTGGATTGAATTGCGATGATGATGAATCGAACCAGAAGGCTCAGCCTTTAGACTCATCAAGCTTGACTGAGCAAGACCAATCAGTCCTTGAATGCTACAATGCCAGATTGGCGGAGTTCAGCGTCATTCACCCTCCTTTGGCCGATGCAGCTTACAAATCCTACCTTGCAGAGATCTCTACCAAGGTGACACTTCTCATCAATGATGTGAAAACGAAGCGACGATCGGCAATGAGGAGGGCTCTGAAGCAACAGGATCCCCTTTACCTCGCCCTGGCAGATGTGAACGAGTCAGCATTGAAATTGCAGAATATGCTGAAATGTTCCTAGGCTAACTTCACCCAGGGAAAAGATAGCGATACCGATATCCTTCAACCTTAGATGACTTAAACCAACTCTTTTTGTAACAAAGTCACAAAGTGGAACTGAAAGCTTGCATTGACATTACATTGATATGGATTTTGGACCTTTGGATTTTAGTTNGACTTAAACCAACTCTTTTTGTAACAAAGTCACAAAGTGGAACTGAAAGCTTGCATTGACATTACATTGATATGGATTTTGGACCTTTGGATTTTAGTTTTTATTTTATTCATTCACAAATTTAATAGTTAATATTTTTACTATTACATAGATTAAAAATTAAAAACATATTTGTTGACTGATGTTTCTTTAACTTATAACTATTACCAATTAAAAGCTGTAATCTATAAGTTGTAATTATATAGTGAACTAGCTCATAGATTAAAACTTATAACTTTATAGTTTCAATGTTTAATTATTTAATTATTTATAACATTTTAACTTATAATAACTTGTAATTTATAATAACTTATAACTTATAATAACTTATAACTTGTAGGAACAACTAACTTATAACTTATAACTTATAACTAACTTGTTACTTGAGTCCTTGAGTCAAGTTGTATTGCCTTAATTAATTTAACAGATTGACAGATTGACAGAAGATTGAAACTTGAAAANAACTTATAACTAACTTGTTACTTGAGTCCTTGAGTCAAGTTGTATTGCCTTAATTAATTTAACAGATTGACAGATTGACAGAAGATTGAAACTTGAAAACATATGATTTTGTTAATTTGTCATTTGCTTAGGTTTGTCTGGGACAACGGCTATTGACCATTCGACCAATTTGCTTGAGCTCATGGATGAAATGAAAGTGAAGGAGGGATTCAGCTTCAATGGTGCTACTTTAAGGAGGGCGAACAAAAGCTTTGATTGATGAACGTTTCATTGTGGACACAGACAAGGTGACCGCCGATGACTTCTTTGCAATGACATGCAGCCAGATCCTGCAAAAGCTATTGAGGACAGCAACGCAGAAGTTCAAGCCCAAGGACAGCTCACTCATCAGTCAGTCAATTAATACTACACAAGTAACCAGTAATCATCATCTCTTGTTGTTACTCTTAATTCTTCAAATTTCATACAAAAAAATAACATGACTAATGACTGATAAAATTTTAATTTAAATTTAAATTGTAATTTAAATTTAAATTGTCAGAAATTCTTAGAGTATTAGATTGGTGGTCTGAATTTTTATTTCAAAATCCAAGACCAAGTGCTCCAAAGACCCACAAGACACAAGACTAAGACTAAGATTCTAAGATACACTGATACATTCACAAAGACTCAAGACTATGACTCGAAAAAGATAGAAAGCATCCAATCACTTCCAGATTTTGGAAACATATTGTTTCAAAATTTCAAAATTTCATTTGACTACCATCAGGAGAACTCCTTCAGCGCCACCAACAAACAAGCGATGGAGGTGACTATTGCTTTCCTTGGTGCATTGATGGATGCGAGCTTACCTGACATCCTGACCAAAGATACAGGGTACGTCTTCGCTGTGCTCAAGGCTGAAGTAACACCTCTTGATGAACTTTTGCTTGCGCTCTCAACATTGCAGGGTTGCAGCAAGTCTGGCAAGAAGGTTGATGGAAATGGAAATGGAGATTCAAATGAGTTTCTTGTCTTGAGACTTAAGTCTTGAGTCTTGAGATTTCAGTCAAGTCGAGTCATTCAGTCAAATTAGTCAGGTCAAGTAAGTCAAGTCTTGAGTCTTGAGTTTTGAATCTTGAATCTTGAGCCCTGAGTCAGTTGTGATTCATTCATTGATTAATTGAATTGAATTGATTTGATTTGGAAGTTGGATCAAACTATCTGNGTTTTGAATCTTGAATCTTGAGCCCTGAGTCAGTTGTGATTCATTCATTGATTAATTGAATTGAATTGATTTGATTTGGAAGTTGGATCAAACTATCTGAATCTTAATCTTAATCTTTATTATACAATTATACTATATACTATATACTATTACTAATATACTATTACTATATTGCTATATACTATTTCTTATTCTCTGATCTAATCAATCTAGAATCAAGAATCTAAGGTCTTGAATCGAATATAAATTCTAATTTTAATTTTAAATCTAAACTACCTAAATCAATCTAAAATTTAGACTCTAAACTCTAACCTAAACCTAAACTTACTAAACATCAGCAGTGGCTCTGGTATGGTATGGTATGGTATGGTATGGTATGGTATGTGCTCTGTGCTTAGTTACTTTGATTATGCCGCTGTAAGTATCTCAGTTTCTCAAATCTGACCCCATTGAGCTGACTCTTAGGAAAGATTTGCGTATGTCTCATTCATTTGCTGCATCTTCAATTGGGCAACGACTTGCGGCTGATGCTGGGGTGATGGCTGACTTGCGCAAGGAAACCACGGGGGAGATTGATTCAAACTTGGAAGCAATTTTGAATTGCTCCTTCAGCTGTACTGCCAATGTGGGAGAGATGTGCCTCAACTCATTTTTTGTTTTGATCAGTTTGAGTTTCATTTTGTTTGAGTTGACCCAGATTTCAACTTTGATTGACTTCAACACATGTGGCTTCAAACTTCAAACTTAGGGCGGAGAAGCTGGGAGCTATTCATGATGGTTGGTCAAAAGTGCAGCAGAACAAGATGTCGAAGGACATGCTGCAAGCAAAACTCCAAAACATTGTTCACGCTGCAGCTATGACCATTGCTGGGCACTGGATCTACGAGGCAGGATGCAATAATGATATTTATCTAATAAAAATCTATATAATTATGAAATGTGTTAAGTTAAGTTAAGTTAGTTCAGTTAAGTTAATGTCATAGTTGTTGTTAAGTCTTAGTCAGCTTAAAATTTCACAGGGGATAAGCATCTTGCCTCTTGACCCTGACTGAAAATGCTGTTTGTTCAGTTCATGTTGGCTTGGTTTTATTTGATTACTAGTTCAAAGTTCAAAGCTTATCCTGAAGGTGGGTCCTTGGGCTGAAAGCTCATCTACATCAATTGCATCCCGCGATGTATTTTCGCCTCCTGATGTCGAGACATGGGCAGCCTACAAGCACATTTCAATGTTGGAGGTGTACAAGCCAGCAAAGGCAGCTTTGGAGGCTTTGACTTTGCTTTCGAAGCATTTGCTTGCCACCGAGGGTGAGGAGAAGGAGTTGCAGATCCTACACAAGTCCATCAAGTCCAGTATGGAGTCAATTGATGTCTTGCAGGCTTGGTTTGGAGTTTGGAGTCATAGTTTTCAGGTGGCTAATCACTTCCAGCTCACATATTATGCAAGAGATTCAAGATATTTGATTTGATTTGATGTCAATGTGAGTCATCTCATCTTCAATCTTAAGATTTGATTTGATTAGATTATATCACTTCTTGTGGCTTCTCGCATGTGTGATTATCATGAGTGATGAATCATAAATAGATATGAATAGAATTAGAATATAGACTCGACTAATAGACTAGACTGACTAGACTGAATTGAATAGAATATAGAATCAACTAACAGCAGTCAGCAAGTCAAATTAGAATCTAAATTTAATTTGGAATCTAAAATCTATAATAACTATTTTATTATTATTATCTATCTAACCCAAAAAAAAATCAAAGCTCTAGACTCTAGACCCGACAATCTAGAATCTAGAACCTAACAGGTATCATGAGTCATGAATCAAACTGCCATCCCCATCTGCCAGACTTCCGTTATCTCCAAGATCCCAGCGAACAAGACCGAGCTTGTAGAGAAATTCATGACATCCATCAAGCTGGTGCGCAGTTTGTTGGAAAAGGCATCATCAGTGGAGCTTCATCATGTCCAGACTTCGGCTTGGACAATTCTTGGCTCGCTCAAACTTCAAGTGATCAAGGTGATTTCACTTGAGAAGGACAAGATTAAGGAGATTAAGCAGAAAGATGTGGACTTGACTGTGGAGAATTTGACATTGTATTTGGCATGTCTTCCAACTGAGTTTCCTGAACGAGAACTGCTGATGTCAACGGCTAACTTCGTTGGGGTCTTTCTGTTGGCCGGCAGCTTGACACTTTAATGGTGTAACTTTTTAATTTTGTAACTTTTAGATTTCTAATTTTAACATTTCTTACTTTTATTCGACTCAATGACAGTTTCTTCTTGCCTAGCAAATTGCACATCAGGTAAGTTGGCAGTCAGTGACGATCAGTCGGTTGCATTCTATGATGCCACATGCAAGCTCGAAGAGTTTGACAACGACATGATGACCAAGATTGTCAATACCTTGCTGAAGTACCACCAGGAGGAAAAACCATTCACCCCTGAGGGCATGATCGACTGTGTGACCAAGCTGGTGAATCAGGCAAATGAAGGTGTGCAAGCATGGTGGAAGATGAAGGCATGGTGGAGTGGAGTCAAAAATCATGAGTCCCAGTCAAATGTAGTTCACTTGGAATCTCCCGGTGCAAGTTTGATTGTCTTTCGAGTCTTGAGTCTCAATTTTCAGTGTCTTAAGTCTTAGACTCTTAGACTTAGACATCTTCAATCATGAATCATGAATCATTAATCAGTGTTGAATTTTGAATTTTTAATTGCATCATATTATTCATTCATATCATATCATATGTCTGATTTTCTGGCTCTTGAATACTATAACTTATAACTTATCACTTATAATAACTTATAACCTATGAATTGAATATGAAATTATATGTTCAATTTTGATTTGATTTCTCGATGTTTTATCTGTTTGCATCTCCTGATCAGGAAGGCATCCTTATGGAGGGCACGAAGCAGGCAGAAGCGATGGAGCTTCCTATGGCATCAGCGATTGGGATTCCTGCAATGGATTCTGCAGTAGATGCTGTTGGAGTTAAGATGGAACACATTCCCGAACTCAACAATCTTGATTCCAAAGCTCTGCTGGAACTAAGCACATTGCTGGGAGACAACATTCGAGAGATCAAGGTCGGCAGTTTTTTGTTGTTCTGTGGTATTTTCTGTTTGAGTATATCTAGCCTGTAGTACAGCCAAACTTCGATCAACCATTCCAAATTTCAAATCAAGTTTATGATTCATGATTGGCATGATTTTTTGACTCAGATTTAGTTCAATCCAACTCATGATTCATCATTCATTTAACTTAACTGGATCAGCAAAGTAGCAAGTAGCAACATTATTCTATTCCTATTCTATTCTATAAACTTTTAACTATACTATACTAAGTCTATACTGTCTATACTATAANAAACGTTAAACAAATTATGACTTATGACTTATGACTCATGACTACTTTTGATACTTCTGATCTGATCTATGATAATCTGGTAGTTTCTTGATTCCCATTCTTGCTAGCGAGGCCGTGGACAAGGAGAAGCAAGCTTACAAAAAGTGGATGCAGGAGCATCAAGATCTTTTGACCAAAGCTGATGCCGACTATATCAACACGATGTCTTTGTTGACTTGCATCGCTATCATCCGAACTTTGAGCTCCAAGCGTTTTTCCAGGGCAGTGAAGGATGGCTCAAAGCCGCCTNGCCTAGCGAGCTTTTGCAAAGCCTCTCAAAGACCATGGGCGTAGCAAAGGAGCTCTCGCTGTCTATTCCCGGATCTCTTCAGGCAAGGGCTTTGGAGTTTGCTGAGTCGAAGGAGTCAAAGGGCAAGTAGTTTGCTGTCAGATTTTGTCTTTGGATTTCGATTTCGAATGTTCAACCTTCCTACGTTTTAGAATCCTAGATTTTGGACTCTAGACTCTAGACTCTCTAGACTCTAGGACTCTAGGCTATAGTCACTAGTCACTACACTAGACTACATTGTGGATTCTGGATTATTCTGGTTTCTTGATTCTGATGAAGCCCGACTGTTTCGCTCAGCTTTGACCGATCCGGCTTTTCCATTCATGTATTCTCTGGATGGGTTACGTCAAAAAACTTTGAGTAATACCTTCCAAAGGAAAAGCAACTCTGCCTCAAGGACGAAAACGTCTTGTGGCAGGGCTCATTAGAAACTTATCTTAGCTCAACGGAGCGTTCAATTTCGGGCTCCAGATTTCAGAGATTGGCGGTTGCCATCGTAGATTAGGATTCCGCAACTTCAATGTGGAACAATCAGATCAAGCACCATATTTGCAGCATCATGCCAATGGGTTTTTTGCATATGCTGACAGGTGCGTGCCAGATTTCATTTCCAAGATCGCAGTTTCAAGCATAGAAGTCGATCAAACATGGGAACGAAAGGGAAAACGGCCGATGATGCCAATGATGATGACGATTATGGATGATGACGATGATGAATGATGATGATNGCATAGAAGTCGATCAAACATGGGAACGAAAGGGAAAACGGCCGATGATGCCAATGATGATGACGATTATGGATGATGACGATGATGAATGATGATGATAATAAAAAATAATAATTGATAATAATTATGACTCAGATTCTGATTCATCATGATGATTCTGATGATGATGACAACGATATGATATAATTTAATTTAATGATATAATAATGAATGATGATGATTGATGATGATTCAATGACCAATGATGATGATGAATGATGATGATGATGATGATGATGGATGATGATGATGATGATGATGATTATGATGATGATGATTCATGATGATGATGATGGTGATGATGATTCATGGTTCATGATTCATGATGATGATTGGTGATGATGATGNTGATGATTATGATGATGATGATTCATGATGATGATGATGGTGATGATGATTCATGGTTCATGATTCATGATGATGATTGGTGATGATGATGATGATGATTGGTGATGATGATAATGAATCTAATGAATAATGATGATTGGTGATGTGATGATGATGCTGATCAATGATGATGATGATGAATGATGATGATGATGATGATGATGAAGATAATTGATGATGATGATGATGATGATGATGATGATGGTGTGATGATGGTGATGATGAATGTGACGATATATGGGTCAGATGATGATGATGCTGATGATGATGATGATGACAATGATAATGATGATGACGATGATGATGATGATGATGGATGATGATGATGATGACAATGATGATGAATGATTGTGATGCTGCATTGACTGACACAAATTGTGTGGTTGATTGATGTTNGATGATGATGATGATGATGGATGATGATGATGATGACAATGATGATGAATGATTGTGATGCTGCATTGACTGACACAAATTGTGTGGTTGATTGATGTTTTTGTGTCGTTATTAGCCTTGAATAGAACAAAGCTAAATTTCATCATCAATGATGACGGCTGCATCAGGTGGCTCAAACTCTGCTTGGGTTAAGCCTCTGACCTGAGAGAAGAAAGAGTCAAACACTAAAATGTCACAGGATGATACTGAATACTGACTCAGACTCACATTCATCGTCTTTAATTATTGCGACATTTTGTTTGGACTGAACTCACCTGAATTAGCAGCTCGTCCAGTCTCTGGCCATTTTGGCTGCTGGATCTGCTTGACCATGCCAAAAAAAAAGGTCGAAGCCTCGTCAAACGTTGAGGCAAGTGCAGCAAAAACTCGCAAAAAGGGTAAGGTTAGAGACAATCAAGATGGCAAAACCCAGTCGTTAGAAGAACTACTCAAGGGCCAGAATCAAAACAAAGAGAAGACTGCGAAGATTGAGAAGACGGCTGACGTGATTGAAAAGTCACCCAACATTGGTGAAGGTGACGCGGAGACTGAGACTTGGTTTCACTTAGAAGCTAAGACTTTTTGATTNTGAGAAGACGGCTGACGTGATTGAAAAGTCACCCAACATTGGTGAAGGTGACGCGGAGACTGAGACTTGGTTTCACTTAGAAGCTAAGACTTTTTGATTCGGACTCTAGAATCTAGAATCCTAGAATCAAGAATCTCAGGATCTAGATTTTCAAAATTTAAAATTTCAAGCTTCTCGACTCAGGAGCAGGTGGCAGCCAGCTCTTCAAAGCCAGAACCAGCTCTCGAGGAAGAATTGGAGAACTTGATGGATAAAATGGACCTTGACGTTGAAGAAGAACCTCCCAAAGAACCTCCCAGCACTGCAACGCCGACAGATCTTCCCAAAGCAGCTCTATCGACTCTATCCAAGGCTTGTTCAGCGGCTACTCCTACANGAACCTCCCAAAGAACCTCCCAGCACTGCAACGCCGACAGATCTTCCCAAAGCAGCTCTATCGACTCTATCCAAGGCTTGTTCAGCGGCTACTCCTACAGAGACTCCCAAGGGATCCAACAATGACAAAAGTGACAAAGGGGATGCAGTCGAGGCAGCAATCATTGCAGTGAAAGCACACTCCAGGTTCAACGCGTATGAAGAGTTTATCGCCAATGAAGTAGGTGAAGATTTTGTCGATGGTTTTCGATTTGGCGAGAACGATCCTGAAGAAGAATTGATTGGATTCAACGAATGGTTGAAGTCAAATAAACATGAAGAGGAGATGCTGGACCTTTCTTTTCTAGCAGAAGGGGCTGCTGAGGCGGCTGACAATTCCAAGAATCAGGTGAATCAAAAGCTGGGTATCACATCAATGATGGAGTCTCAGCCTCATGATCCGGATCCTGCTGAGTCTTCTACGGATTGTGACTCGAATGATTCCTACATGGCCGGCCCAGAGAGATACAAGTATCCAAAACCAGCGACGCCTAAGCATCCGAAGATCCAAAACATTTTGCAATCTGCCGCAAAGGTAGGTTTTTTTTGAAAAAGGTAGTCACTTGTTACATGTTACTATTCATTACAAACTACAATACAAATTCAAATGTATGTGTTTGGTTTAGTTTAGTTACGTTTAGAGGTTTAGAGTCTAGTTAGTTTGGTATTTGGTTTACAGTTTACACATTTGAAACTTGAAACCTGAACCTGACTTTTTGAAGCATACCCAAGAAGTGTAAGAGCCTAGGTCTAGGTCCATGATGAATCATAGTTTTTGTTTTTTAATGTCCATACTACTACGTTACTATACTACTTTACTTTTACTTGTTATCATCATTATACTCTATTACCATATATATTACTACTTTACTTTTACTTGTTATCATCATTATACTCTATTACCATATATATTATATATATATATATATTTGAATTACTGTAATAATAACAAATAATATACAATATTATAAATTATAAATATAATACAATATAATATTATAATATAATAATATAATATAATATAATATAATATAATATAATACAATTTGATTTAAAATTTTAAAATAACAATGCATAATATATAATTATATAATATAAATATAATATATATTTTATTATATAATAATATATTCGATATATGAATTATATAGCCCTGACAATATAGCCCTGCTTGCAGTTGATGGTNTATATAATATAAATATAATATATATTTTATTATATAATAATATATTCGATATATGAATTATATAGCCCTGACAATATAGCCCTGCTTGCAGTTGATGGTCAAGAACCTCATGGCCAGCAAGATCGTCGACGTGACTGCGAAGATACGTGCTCTTCCTACATCACTGAAAGTTGGTGATTTCTTCAGTGGTACAGGCAGCTTCTCTTTGATCATCAAGGCCATTATAAATGCAATCGAATCAGAGGTCTCAAAGACTTCAAAGGACGGAGATTTCGCAGAGCCCTTGGATGCACCTCTGATTGAGATTGGTCAATTTGACAAGTCTCTCTATTCCTTTTTTTGTGCTCTGATTGACTGACTTTAGATTCTTGACTCTTGACATTCAGACTTGCTTTGGTGTTGAAGACGCACCAGCCATAGAAACAAAACAATTGAAACAGCAACTGTTGAATTGTAACAGTATTCATTCAATCCAAACCAAATTGGAGCAAATCCAATCGAATAGCTGACAACCACCACCACAATCCACTTGTGTATGCCTGAGGTGCAGCATGCATTTATGGCGGAGTGGATTCCGTACAAGCAGAAACATCTTATGGAGCTTGAGCTATCAGATGATTGCTGCTTGTTTGCAGACGCTTGCAAAGTGTTCACCGACGACCGCGAGTGTGTGCGACATGGAGCAGCATGTGTGTTTTGGCTCATTTCATTCAGAGATTCAGATCAGAGATTTGGTGTGGTTTAGTTTAGTTTAGTTTAGTTNCGAGTGTGTGCGACATGGAGCAGCATGTGTGTTTTGGCTCATTTCATTCAGAGATTCAGATCAGAGATTTGGTGTGGTTTAGTTTAGTTTAGTTTAGTTACGTTAGTTAGCCATTTGAAAAAAAAATCCAGCCAAGATAAGTCACTTTGGAAACACCAAGACATGTTAATTTTGTTGGCTTGTGACTTTACAGCTATGACTCAACGACCTCAACTAAGGAATTGACTTGTTTCATGTTTTCTTTTTTTGTGTAGCAGTTTTAGGTAAACACCTTAAATTAATTAAATTAGACTTAACTTAAACTTCAAATTATGACGCCAAACTGAGGCCTTGCTAGAGGCGCTATGGGGATTCAACGGAGGATTCTCTTGCAAATCATTCAGCCGCCTTCATCCTGATTTCCAGTCCCTATTGCGAGCGATGCAGGAAGACCAAGAGGACAAGCTTTCATTTCAAAAATGTCAACTCCATGTAGAGTCANTTGCGAGCGATGCAGGAAGACCAAGAGGACAAGCTTTCATTTCAAAAATGTCAACTCCATGTAGAGTCATCTAGAATCTAGAATCTAGATTCTAGAGTCGAGTCTAGATTCTAGATTCTAGATTCCTCATGCTTCATGATTCATGATTCAGTGTTCCTTTCTTTATGTCAATGTCTATGTCTATAATTCTATAATGTAATGATTCATATAAGTTGTTATAAGTTATAAGTTATAAGTTAAATTTATAACTTGTAACAGAAAATATGAGATACTAAAGACTTCAGACTTTAAAGTTCAGATAGCCAAGAACATAGTGAGTTCCAGGATGCTTCTTCGGTGTCTACATTCAAAGCGTGTGCTAACGCAATTTCTATCTGTCAGCCAGAGTGGTTNTTCAGATAGCCAAGAACATAGTGAGTTCCAGGATGCTTCTTCGGTGTCTACATTCAAAGCGTGTGCTAACGCAATTTCTATCTGTCAGCCAGAGTGGTTTGTCCTCGAGAATGTGGACATTGATGGAGAGGATTCTGAGTCGAATCTTGCGCTGATCGTCAAGGTTCTCAAGGAGCTCGGATATAACGTACAAGTCTTCAGGACATGTGCGACTGAGTTCGGGCTCCCACAGAGGCGGNTCGAATCTTGCGCTGATCGTCAAGGTTCTCAAGGAGCTCGGATATAACGTACAAGTCTTCAGGACATGTGCGACTGAGTTCGGGCTCCCACAGAGGCGGGTCCGCATATATATCGGTGGCTTCCACTTGCTCAAGCAGCCGGGGTGCTGTTTCAGGCATGTCGAGCGCATGTTGAATGTCATGAGGCTCCCAACACAGCCGCCAGACTCTTGACTTGATGTTTCAATGCCCTCCAGGCTTAAGTCATCTGAATCTTTAACAGTCACTCAAGT
>BGPT01000035.1:335870-356568 GCA_003297045.1 Symbiodinium sp. clade C Y103 | reverse complement strand
GTTATTACAATTACAATTATATGATATGATTCACAATTATGACTATTTATGAATGTGAACTATGATAATTATGAATTATCAATTATCATTATTCATTATTCATTATATTATGATTGATTAATGATAGTGTCTTTATGATTTATGATATTATTTATAGTTATAGAGTTACAGTCGTAGTTATATTAAATTAAATTTCTAACTTTAATTTAATAAATCATTTAAGTCTGAATCCTTCTAGATTCTAAGTCTAAGTCTGANTTATATTAAATTAAATTTCTAACTTTAATTTAATAAATCATTTAAGTCTGAATCCTTCTAGATTCTAAGTCTAAGTCTGAGTCTAAATTCTAATTTCTAGATTCTAAATAATAAATCTAAATTCGTCTGATTCTAATTCCAAATTCCAAATTATCTAAAGTCTAAAGCAAATCTACTTAAAAAATACATCTTACTCTCGAAAACAAAATCTAAAAATCTAAATTCCTAAATTCTAGACACNNNNCTAAAGAATTGAAACTATAACAAACTGAATTGACTTAAAGTAATGAAACTAAACTAAAACTAAAACAACAAACTAACTTACACTAAACTGAATCGAATCTTAAACTAACTAAAACTAAACCAACTAGACTCCAGAATCTAAATATCTAAAATCTAAAATCTAAATCTGAATCTGAATCTAAACTAGATTTTAGATATTCTAAACTCTAAGTTTCCCGATTCTGAATTCTAAAATCAAAGTCTAAGTATATCGGTTTGGTTCAATCTATTATTCTTCAATGTTTCTTTTTAAATTCTAAGCCCTAAAGTTTAAAATCAATAAATATCTCTAGTAACTATATTTTAATTTTTAAACGTTTAAACTACATATTCAATTCAATAATTCACATCTCATCTAATTATTTGTTCTAATTCAGTTCAANAAACGTTTAAACTACATATTCAATTCAATAATTCACATCTCATCTAATTATTTGTTCTAATTCAGTTCAACTCAATCCATTTCAATTCTTATCTATTCTGTTCTATTTTATTTTCTATTCTATTCTAGTTCTATTCAATTCTATGATATTCTATTCATTCAACTCATGTCTTTAGTAACTGTTTTCTTTCTGATTTATTTCAGTTGTTATATAGGTATATATTATATTNTCTATTCAATTCTATGATATTCTATTCATTCAACTCATGTCTTTAGTAACTGTTTTCTTTCTGATTTATTTCAGTTGTTATATAGGTATATATTATATTATATTGTAGTTGTACCATTTCGTAATATAGTTTTACAAATATATAATATATTAATAAAAGTACACATACATGTATGTAGATTATATTTTTTAGNAGTTGTACCATTTCGTAATATAGTTTTACAAATATATAATATATTAATAAAAGTACACATACATGTATGTAGATTATATTTTTTAGGTACATAATTATAGATGTTAAAAAATAAAAATAAATATATGTTACATAATTTGAATTTCGAGTCATGACTCGTCTAAAGTTCCTGAGTAGCCGAGGCGGAATTGCTTGGCCATTGGCGGTTCCCTNAAAAATAAATATATGTTACATAATTTGAATTTCGAGTCATGACTCGTCTAAAGTTCCTGAGTAGCCGAGGCGGAATTGCTTGGCCATTGGCGGTTCCCTCCCACCTTGCAGAGAATGAATGGTTCAACTCTTTGAGCGATCGAGAGAAGGAGGTTGCTTGGTGACATAAGCAAAGATGGTGAGTTCTTTGTTGTTAATTGTCAATGCTCAGTTTTGAGCTTTTAGGGTTGGGTGAATTTTGTTCACCTAAAATCTCTAAACTCCAATGCATATTCCAATCAGTTTATTCTAGATTCTAGAATCTAGAATCAGAATCCAGAATTTAGTTTATTATTTTTTTTGTATATTTCTATTTTTGATTTTTGATTTATCTGTTTGTGCTGCAATGCCAAGAACCACTTGTTCCTCCTCAACGAAAGTGATACTTTGGTGGCGACTGGCAAGAAGGCATTGAGGTTCGGGGACCTCTATCATACGGCCACTAGGGCCCCTTCCTCCACTGAAGATGTGTCTTGGCTTTCGTGGGTGTCTTGGGCATGGGTTGAGAAGAGAACTAGACATTCAACTTTCAACATGTAACATGTATCATTGAATCATGTAATCATATAACATGTTAGAACAAGACTCAAGACAAAACAAAAAAAAACATACTATACAATACATTACATTACATATACATTTACATGACATAACTACAAAGCATCATACCACTCCACATAACGTAGCAGACAACAACGTAACATAACATAAACTTATAAACATAACTTAACACAACATGTGTCAACAACAGTAAGGGCAGAGCAGTTTCAGACTTCAGATCTCTCGGCCAGTAAAATTTACTGTACACACTCTAGACTCTAGACTCTAGACTAGACTCAAGAGACTCATGAGTCATGGGCTCATGGGTCCATGTTACATGTTTGCTTCAGGTATATGTATCTTTCAAACTGTGAATTTTCAAACTACATTCTCCAGTCTGAAGCAAGTTGTGTTTTATTTCCAAGGTGGTGCCTACCATCTTACCAAGCACCAAGCTGATGGACTTGAAGCGGCACCGACTTCTCCTCGGAATCTTGGTTGCCAGTCAATTCAGTCACTTTTAATATTTTTGTTTTTGTTACTGTTACATGTTAGTCCCAATCTAAATATTAAAATTAAATCTATGGCGCACAAATAGTCAGAATAGAATTAGATTCTAGATCATTAGACCTTACCACTTAACTTATACTTATAACTTATAACTTATAACTTATAATGATAGTATATAGATAGATATATTATTATAGATTCGATTCTAGTAACAATAATAAATAATAACAATTTACTTATACTTTAGACTCTTTTAATTCATCGGAAATTGCAACAAGTTGCAGGTCGAGAGTTGCTACACCTTCAAGGCATCCAATTTCCAAGTCGTGTGCTGGAAAAGCTCACCGAAGGCCAACGAACCAACTTGGCCGGCAACGCGTTTCTTAGGCTAAAAATATTGTTTCGGAATCATTGCAGTCTCAAGTCTCAAATCAAGTCCCGCTTGATGATGGCAGTGATGACTTTGATGATCGATGATGATAATGATGATAATGATGATGATGATTCTGATGATAATGACGATGATGATTCTGATGATAATGATGATGATGATGATGGTGTGATGATGGTGATGGTTAATGTGACGACATATGATCCATGATTCATGATGATGAATGAAATCAAATGATGACTGATGAAGGTGATTTGTCGACTTCACTTGACTTGACTTATCGACGATCAATGGTGCTTCTGAATGATATATCCGGTTATCCGATGATGAGCAAGCTCTATCTCTAATCAAATCAAACCAAATTATTCGTTTCATTTTTTCAATTGTTTCAATTCGAGGTTCTCCACCACGGTGTGTCTAGCTGTGACTCTGGCGATGATCATGGAGTTGCAGTACAAGACCGAGAGCGAGAGCGAGCAAGAGGAAGAGATCACTGATCTTGTTGACCAGCTGGCTCAGCATGCCTAGTGTGAGTTAGGCACATGGTACACTGTGCCGCCAGACTGTGCCTACCATGCTGAAATGCATGAACACAGCAGCGCAAGTCTCAAAGTAGTTTCAAACAAAACAAACATGATAATTCCTGACTGGATTGGTTGGCAATTCTGAATTTAGAATCAGACGGGGCGTGTGCTATACTGGCTGTACTGTCTTGTCTTGTCACATGCCTTGACGACCGTGACTTTGCTTTGCCCAACTGTGACCTACATTTGGGAATTTGGGGTCAATTGGGCCCCAACGTGCAGCACAAAGTAGCACAGAGTACAGAGCATAGATCAGGTTCAAATCTGACACACTACTGTACAGGTACAATACAATATACCGATACTTGTGCTTGCGCCGCCAGCACCAAGAAAAACAAGTCCTTGTTTCTGACGTTCATTGCATTGTTTTCCGTTTCCAACTGCAGTTGATCTGAGTCACAAACTTGAACCACTTGAAGCTAAGAGAGCAAATTTATATCATGTAAACATATAATTCATACAACAATTCTATCAGTCATAATTCATAATCATCATAATATAGTAATGAATAATATGATATTGGTACGATTGATTATGTATGTTATGTTACGTTATGTTATGTTACTGTATGATAAACGATGCACGGTCTGGTGCCGCTCCGTACGCCGTACGGACAAGTGCCGTACAAGCGCACGCACAGACTGCACAGANTTATGTTATGTTACTGTATGATAAACGATGCACGGTCTGGTGCCGCTCCGTACGCCGTACGGACAAGTGCCGTACAAGCGCACGCACAGACTGCACAGACGTACTGCTCATGTTACAAGATCGTACGTACAGGTTTTTTTATAGCCACTATGGTATTCCTCTTGAGTTTAGATAAATATATATATATATATGTATATATGTTTATATATATATATATGTATATATGTATATATATATATACATATATACACACATATATATACATATATATATACATACATACATATATATATATATCTATACATACATACATACATACATACATACATACATACATACATACATACATACATACATACATACATACATAATTATATATATGTATATATGCATGCATATATATATATATATATGCACATTCATATATATATATATATATATACATTGACATTCATATGGAATATCATAGGATGATATGCCATGCTGTAGTGGGCACCTGCCCAGAGTCTTGGAAGGCTACCAAAGGTCGCTGCGGGTTCCTGCATTATGACAGTTTATGCTTTCTATTGCCTTCTGGTGCCTCAAGAGTTGGATTTAGTTTAGCAATGCACCCTGCCTAATTTGCCTGAAACCAAGCTATTTCTAGTGGAGTGATTATCTACCAGGGTACAATCTCATGGTACCTTGCCAGGCGTTTCATGCCTTGTCCTTTTCTGCTCAAAGTTCTGGGTTTACAAATGCTCAAACATGTTCAGAAAGTTTCAACTGACACTGCTTGACTTTCCAACAAGTAGAGTAGTGTAGTACTGGTGTAGGATTTCTACAAGTTGCTGGTGTGTGCTGTGAGGTGCCATGCCACAGGTATTTTGCTGCAGAGCCTTGCTGGGGATGCGGTCTTGGAATGACGTGATGTAGGGCTAATGCCATTGCTGGGGCCATTGCTGCGCATGCAGTTTTGATCAGCTTTGATCGGCTTTGATCAGTTTCGATTTGTTTTGCTGGAAGGTGCTCCATGCATGTGCCACTTGTGGGACTTGACAGTTCGGCAAGTTTGTAGGAATCAAAACCATTCCATATCTGTCATAAATGAGTTATTGTACTTATACAGCAAGAAGTATGTGTTTACTGGCAAACAAATTCCAACGTGTTGCAAATAGAAGGGCGGTCATGCCAGTGCGAGGATATGGGGCCTTTCTCGATCTTTGATGTATGGCAGATTGTCTATGATGATTACAGTTTGCTGGTGCTCGCTCCACAGGAAGAACCGGTGGTATCCGGTGGTCTCCTGAAATGAATGCTTCTAATATCTTCTAATCCTTCTAGCTCTGCATATCACTGCAAGTTTGGGTTTTCAACAAGGCGAGGCGAGGCCACAGTGAGGCTCATAACTCTGACACAGTGACTCAATCCTTGTCTTTTTGTTACTCCATGCAACTGTCCGGACAACCCAAGAGACTGATTGTTTTGAAAATTGTCACGCGGAAAAGGTATACAATTACAAAATCATACCTGGTCCTCAGCAGCATGACTGCAAGAATCAGTCCTTTCAAATGATATATTCTGCTCGTCTCCAAAGGGCTTTCCATTTGCACACATCAGAAGAAAAACAAGCAAGGGTAAAGCAATGTAAAACATGTTTTGGAACAGCAAAGCTTAGATATCTCGGAAACATGTCGTCTCCTTGATCCATTGCCACCGAGAAAGTCGCTGACAAGGCTTGGCACTGAGGGTCATGTTTTTACGTGAGTGCAATGAAACATTGAAGTGAGCACAGTGTTTGCTTTATTTTAATTTGTTTCACCAAGCATCTGAGGCCATGACTGGTTCGCAGCCGAAAGATTCCAAGGGACGGCGAGATGGGACTTTCTCAAGTCTCCTTTCCGCCGTGCGCTCCTAGGCTCAAAACTCTGAAAGGGCCAACATATGAAACAATAACAATCATAGCAATGCCTAACAATATACATGTGTATATATATATATATGTATATATATATATATACAAAATTATATATATACATTTAATTACATTTACATATATATGTATCTATATTATATGCACATGTATAGATATACATGGGTAATGATCAATGATAAAACTAATAATGAACATCAAAGAACAACGCCCAACTGAACAGCATGGCACAGGCATAAACAGTGTATCTGTCTTTGTCGGCCCAAGGTGCTCAGAGTGGAGAAGGAGCTGGATTGAGAAAGTCAGGCAGATATTTTGTATTTCAAATTCAAATCCTACTCGCTGGCTTGTTGGAATTTTGTGCTTTCATAATTCTCTCATATTCTCTCAAGTTGGGTACAGAAACTGGGCCTTGTTCTGTGTTCAGTTTTCTGCTGTCACTCCAGGCCCACAGAAGTGGCAGGGAAAAACCCACGAGCCACAAGTGCAAGGTCCGCAAGGTGTTGGGATGTGGACTTAGCCTGTTTGGATGTTCACTTTCTTGCCAGAAACAGACAGACATCATTTGTGTTCGCTGGCCGCCGCTTGTTTTTGCATCATTTACATTTTTTGTATTCAAGTTGTTCACACTTTTTGTGATGTTTGTGAGGCACACGAAGCGGATCTTTGCACCCCAGAGTCCATGAGGGCGGACATGCTTTCGTTGGTTCCAAGGTTGCCTGGTGAAGATGCGTTCAGATTGTCCAGGATCGACTTGCAGCAATGTATTCATACGCAGACATTCATGATATTCATGTCATGTATTCTCACACAAATTCCCGAGAAGTGAAGTGGCTTGCACATGATCTATCAAAGTTCACGCTGCCAAGGCAGTGCCAGAGAAACTGCCAGAGATGGATAACGAGGGCAGACCTTTCAACTTGAAACTTGTTGTGGTCAACTTCAACAACGCAGTGACCTTAGAACCGAAGGAATTACACATTTGAATGTATGCAGAAGCATGCTGAATCCAAGCAATCCAGAATGCCGAATATACAGTCAACCTGAGGTGGGGACCCACTTTGGTAAGATGTTCAAAAAGAGAGAGAGGCTTTCGTTCGATTGGGAAGGTGTTCGTAGATGTGCTTCTTGGACCGAATTAGGCGCCCATTGTTTTGCTTGCCTCTTGCATTCATGTTTTGCTGCGCTGCTTCACCTGTGCGATCAGCACAAACAACGTAACGTACACACAACCCGCATACGCACACAGACGGACGGACGGATGCCAGGAGAACGTACAGACCTACATACTTGCACACCTTCATGCCTAGACACCTGCCTATTTACCTGCCCATCTACGTACTTGTACAATCTTGTACACCCATACCCAACCTTGTATGCATGCATGAGACAGACAGACGGACAGACGGACGGACAGACGGACGGACGGACAGACGGACTGAGGGAGGGACGGACGGAGGGAGGGACGGAGGGAGGGACGGAGGGAGAGAGACAGGAGACAGGAGACATGAGATAGGAGACAGGAGCCAGGAGACAGGAGACAGAGGACAGAAAACAGAAGACAAGCAACAGAAATACTAGCATATGACATAACCTGCCTTCGTACCGACCTTTCTACTGTTTTCTAACAAACGTTCTTACATGACAGCTTCCACACCTACAGTAGCTACCTATCTACCTACCTACCTACTTACCTACCTACAGTACCTGCCACCCATCTACCTTCATACGTACTCACCTACCCCCATCCGTGCGGACAGACATGCCCACCCACGCCTGCGCCAACGAACGCACACATGCAGCAATCAAAGGCCTTACCGTGATGGGTGATTGCTGCTTTTAACTCAGTATCCACAACTGTTGCGCACCAAAGCACGCAAAAGCAAACTAGATGAGCAACTCATAGCGCGTCCTCCGCATTCAATACATAGGTAGAACATGACTCAACCAGGCAGAATAAGGTGAACTACTGGCCACTTTGCTCTTGCAACTGTTCAGGTGTGATGGGCACTGATAAGATCTGAAAAGTGGGGCCCGCAATCATTTTAGACAACCCCCTTTGCAGCACCAAAGCCATTGGACCGATGGCGACCGGCATATTCTGGGCCCCAGTCCAAAAGCAGCTACCTCATTCCGTATTTGTGTCCAACAAGCCAAATGCAACGCGACAATTGTGTTCGCAGAAACTCTTAGTCTTGCGTAAGCTCACAAAAGACCGCCTTTGGTGGATAGCAAGGTCAATCGGCCAAGGTCATTGACAGATATTGACAGAACGTTGCAGTTCTTTGTGATTTGTCCCACTCCCCGACTCCGACAGTTGCCCATAAGCGCGAAAACAAGTCTGGCTCGAACACAGATCATCGAATCCGCTAGAGTGGCATTCAAACCGATGAAAACGGAGCGTGAAAACTGTGCGACAGCTGATACACCACCAAACGACAAGAAAAACACCCACATGCAGGGGATTGCACCGGGGCAAAAAGAGATGATGCAACATGATGCAACTAGAAGCTTGGACATGCTTGGACACCCAGTTGGTTTACAGCAGATTGACTCACTCCCAATAGGCTCTGCCGGCCAACCTGGATTAGTTTGGCAGAGTTTGGCTATGCTTTGCCTCGTGCAAGAGATGAGGTGAAAGAATTGACGAAAAGCAAATACAAAGTCATTGGCGTGATATATCAGAATTGGGAAGCCTGGGATGGTGATGAATGGTGTCGCGGCGTTCCAGAGGAGAGTAGCAGAACTCTCTTATTGCTGTCATGTATCAACCCACAAATCCTAGCTATTCCATGCTATTCCTAGCTACTCAACTGCATGCGAAACTGCTGTGATATGTAAACCTGCAAGCTGTAGCTGAGCTGAGACTTGTCAAAGCCTGTCTTCTTGCAGGACATTCGATCTTTGTGCGAATCTATTCAAGAGACGCCTAAGATAGCTCTCAAAAACCAAAGGAGCCTTGACTTGTCTTGGACAATACCTGCCCAAAGCTAGTGAATTGAGCGTGATTTGTAATGATTCCTGATTTGAGGAGTGCAGATGATGAGATGACCATCAAATGTGCGTACCATCGGAATTGCTGCATTTTGGACAACGACAACTACAAGGCGAAGAGCCAGATTGCATCACGCCTATCGATTGATTACCTACTTGTATCCACAAATTGGCAAAGTCTCTGTCTTTTGAGTGGGAAGAGAGATCAAGAGAGGCAGACATTGTACTAGTATAATATCACGAAAGCCAGCCGGATGGGCTGGGTAGTTGCTTTCTGCGAGCGAAGTGAGTTGTAGTGGGTCCGGGGGGACCCCTTGACATATGAGGCCGATTTCCGGAATTAGGTGGTGTTTGGGGCGTGCGGAACGAAGATTTTGATGGGCTACGTACCACTAGGCAAACAGGTGACACTAGGCTCCTTGGCGAGACTTCCACGGTTCGTTTTGCTTTTGGTTTCAAGTAGCGGGGCTCCTTGAGTGTCTTACACGAAAGCATCGAGGAGCCCTTTAGTTTTGGAGTCAGTCAGGGTCCTTTATTTGTCTGACTAGATCCCGTCTGCTGTCTGGCTTCCATGGAATAGCCTCTTCGCTCCTACTAAAGTTTGTTCTCTGGGGTGTTCCCTTGGTGTCGTGTGCTTTTGGGGTGTCGTATATTTGCTTGGCTTCCAGGGATGTACTCAAGGAACGTTTTATCCTAATACGGAAGTTCTCCTTTTCTGGTCTGGCTTCTGGGGTGTTTTCTTGAACTTGAGGTGTTGGTTTCCAGGGATGTGCTCAAGGAGCGTTTATTTTTTTGTGTCAGTCAGGTCCTTCATTGTCTGACTGGATCCTTTCCGGTGTCCCAAACATACAAACTCGTGTGAGGGCTAACCGTAGTGATCGTCACTAAGTCGGAAGTTTGCAATCGGAAGTTTCTTGGACAAGAACGAGTGGTGTCTGGCTTCCAGGGAATAGCCTCTTTCTTGGACAAGAACGAGTGGTTTGAATGACTTCTTTCCTGCTAATACGGAAGTTTTTCTTTCCTGGTTTGGCTTCTGTCGTTGAGGTGTTGGTTACCTGGGTTTCCAGGGATGTACTCAAGGAGCGTTTAGTTTTTTGCGTCAGTCAGGTGCTTCATTGTCTGACTAGACTAAATCCTTTTCAGCGTCCGAAAGGTACTCGTTTGAGGGCTAGCAGTAGTGATCGTTGCTGATTCGAGAGTTTGCAATCGAAAGTTTCTTGGACAAGAACGAGTGGTTTGAATGAACGTGTGTCCTTCGTGTGGTGAGACTTTTGTGGTTCGTTTGCGTTAGGTGAGTGTCTTACACGAAAGCGTCAAGGAGCCCTTTAGTTTTGGAGTCAGTCAGGGTTCTTTATTTGTCTGACTAGGTCGCATCAGCTGTCTGCCTTCTAGGGAATCACCTCAAGGAACTCTTTGTTGTTTGAATCAATCAGGTCCTTTATCGTCTGACTAGACTCGACCGCTTCCGGTGTTTGAATCGAAGCGCTCATACAGAAGGATTCAATATTAGATGAAGTGGTTCAAACTCTTGTGTGAAGGCTAACTGCAACTGTAGTGATCGTCACTGTTTGCTATCGAAAGTTTCTTGGATAAGAACAAGTGGTTTGGTTGGACGTGTCTCTCTCGTTCGACTGCTTAAGTCCCTTCTTGATGCGAGTCTATATTTGCTTTGATTGTTGAGGATGAAACAAAACACACCTGCTTCTCGACGGCTGTAAAACGATGGCAAATGGAGACAATTTGGCATGGAACTCGTCTTATATTCTTTGCATATAGCTAATGTAGCATAATGTAGCTAATGCACGCATGTATTGTGACGGCAAGCTACGTCACTGAGCGACAACGGTGCGAAAAATGTGCGTCGCACCTCTGCAGCCAATGAGCTCGCGCTCCGCTGTAAAAGGGACTGCTCTCTTTCGTTCCCCTCTTCTCAGGTAGTGCTGTTGGAATTTCTGTGCATAATCTGATAGTACTTTGCTTTTCCTTCCGTTTGGACGTTGATAGATCCGTAAGATCATGTGTGGGAAGGACTGGCTCCATTTGCTGCGTAAAGATGAGATCCGCGAGTGGTATCAGTTCAGCAGAGGGCGAGTCCACATGAAGTACTTCTTCGACAATGAGGCTACTTGTTGAAAACATCATGGATTCCACGTGGATTGTAATCGGAAAATGTCACAAAGATTCACAAAGTCCAACCCTGTTTACGGCAGCAGATGGGTGCAACATGATCCAGGCCGCACAGCCGAAGTGTTGAAGAAACACACCAAAGTTTTCAGGGATCTTTCTGGAGTGGACTTTATATGCACTCTTGGAAAGAGACCCAATTGATCCCAATTCTTAATGGCAAGTTTGCAAGTCACGTGTCTTGAACTTGAGACCTGTGACGCTGGTGACGCCCGTGTTTGTAAGGTTGGATTCTTCGAGACCTTAGATGGAAATGCAATTCGGGGAGCAAGCGAGGAGAGGGAAGAGAGGGAGGAGAAGAGAAAGTCGCGGAACCGAAACCGTGCACGGGCGCCTCAGGCTTTGATCACTTTATGTAGCGAGTTTCAGCAGGTTAGCGCATGCAATTCTCTTTGATAGTGTCACAGTTTGTATGCGCAACTATGCTGCTATGACATGCTATGACCCTTTGATACCCTTTGCATGATTTGCACAGGGTCACTTGGTGTCAACTCCTGCTTCAGCACAAAGTAGCACCACATGACACTAGTAGTAGCAGGATCTGGCCGGTGTATCCCGGTGTTGTATGTGAGCTGAGTTTCTGTCTAAGGTGGAGGAGGAAGCCCGGAATCAAAGGTATTCTGAGGACGCTTGGAGCGCTCCAAGCGGCATCGATAACACTCCACCTGAAGCAGGGGTGAGTGCAGTGCTTTCTGATCCAGCTCCCATGATGGTTCCGCTCCTTAGCTGCGAAACCTCAGAATTGATTTTTCATGATTCTTCAAGATGTCTCATTTGATGTTTTGATGTGATCGCAACTTATAGTGCACACTGGGCTCATTTGGTTCATGTTGCCGCGCCACTTACAATCCGCCCTTCGCAGCTACACTTTGTCAGAATTTGGCTATAGCTCACACTTTAGCATATACCGATGCGAAATAGTATGAAATAATACGAAATAATACGCAATGATACGAAATAATTACTGTGAAATATATAGTTCCGCATGATTTTGCTAGCTGCATTGCTTCAAGGCTCCTGACAAAGTGATCCATGTCGAATTGTTCGCTGCAAGGACAGAGACTGGGTTCCGAAAGCACAAAGGCCCAACAATTACTATGCCAACTTCTATGGCCTCTGCAAGTGCTAATACTGTGGATTTGACCGCCAGAGTCTCAGGAATTTTCTTGGAGCATGATACAGCAACAAATCAGCAACAAAGTCTCAAAGTGTGCATTCTTTAGCTTGGAACTGTTTGGAATGGAGATGTGTTTTACCTTCGAGGTTGAACCAAGACGGTCTCCAGCTTCAAAAGACATCAATGGGATTACCGCAACTTGGTTTGATGTGTTCATGATTTGTTTCCACCTCTTGCCAGTCTTCCGAGCTGCACATCTACATTCTAAAATCTACTGGTTCAAGAGGGCAGCGAAATTGTGCAGGCAGGTTGGACTGCGCTATGCACAGCAGCACAACAGGGCAAAGTTCAATCTGTGAGCCGACTTCTTGAAGCAAAAGCGGATCCGAATGTTCCAAATTGCATGGGACCAGATCTCAGTAATGCTTGCAACATTTTGAAACTTTGAGCACAGCAATTCCAAATAAGACACAAATGCAAGGGTCTGAGAGGCTGCTAAGGATGATGCCAATCCAGATGTTCATCATGATGATGTCATCATAATGGTCATTGTGATAGTGTTGATCATGATGATGAGGAGGAGGATTAGGATCAAGAGGAGGATGGTAACAACGAATATTCTGCAATGAATGCAACAGGAATTCACGGGCTGTAAAGAATTTGTCCTTTGGATTTTCAACTCATTGGTTGCTGAGGAGCACATCCACTTTTCTATGCCCTTTGCAACTGGAGCCTGCGTATGTTTCGCTTGCTGGAAAAGCATGGAGCAAATCTTGAGAAAGCAAGGAGAACTGGGGGAAGTACTCTAAGTGCTCCAAAAACCAGGAATCACACAAGGGCATGGAAGACTTCCAGAATGTTACAGCGTGTCAATGTTACGATGTATGTTACGATATGTTTTACGCAAGTCAGACAGGTTCTTTGATTTCAGAAGTGGGCCAAAGGAGCACGATCTTCTGGATACGCTCCACCCAGCAGTGAAGTAGATATTCGTAAGAGGCCATTCCCAGGAAATCGCTTCTAGTCGCACACCAATTGTTGGCTATCGGTGCAGGAGTGAGAAAGGGGAATCCCTCAAGGCTGGGTGCGAGTCGATGCTTCGTTTGATGCTAAGATAAATGCAATTTGCTTTACACAATTCTTCTTTTTTTGTCGGATCCATGTATGGCCTTAAGGGCTATGCGGAACGGAAAGTTGGACAAGCAGCCGAGATGAAGCGCTTTGGAGCTGCATATTTTGCTTCCGCTTCGCGCCAAGATGCTTTGCGTCAGATTATTGTGGAAGCTCCGACTTCTGAGTAGGTGTCAGGTTGTCCTTGACCACTGCCTGCTACTGTAGTGTACAAAAGATCAAATTCGAGATTTCCCAGACTTTCAGTACTCCAATTTGTAGTGAACCATACTTGATTAGGAAATATTAGGAATGAATGCGTGCACACGTTTACACTGCACACATATTTCATCGATATATTTCATTATATTTCAATGTGTTTCCCGTGTTTGAATGACAGTGCACAGAGACTTGGCAAGGAGCTTCTGAAGGCAGTCGGTCTCTTGGCAGACTTTATGAATCAAAGATATTAAAGGCGACTACTGCAACTCTTTAAGTCCGAGTTCGATCCGAACAGTTTTCTTTTGAGCGCCGCTTAGGTGCTTATCTCGTGCAACCTTATGCGTGCAGATGAAAGCCAGACTTGTTTCAATCTTGTAGAACGGAGAACCAGGATTAAGACAGATCAAGAAAGTTTTACACGAGCTGCTTTGGATATTCCTTGAGTGTTCTATTTGCTTCTCCCTTGCTTCTGAGGTGCCCGGAAGGCTGCACGAGCTGCACTAACTGCAGTTGCTGCAGCAGAAACAGCGAGAGCAAAGCGGCGACGCGTAGCTGACCGTGCAGACGGCGGACATGCAGATGATGGAAATGTACGTGGCCGTGCGATGCACCAGACACAGGCGCAGACATCAGACCCTTAAAAGCCCTTGCGATGGTTGCCATTGCCGAGTGGTTGGACCCTGTACTTTCATCTACTCTTCTTCAATATCCTTTCATGATACGCTTTCCCATTTGACCTCTTGTCATTTGATGTGTGAGAGCCAATATCAGCCAATTGCCCAATCGCTGTTGCTCAGACGGGGTATATCTTTGAGAACCGTTTGTCCTCCGGATCAGCACTTCTTTTAATAAGTTGTTCCTTCTTTCCACGGCACTTTCTTGATTGATACATTGTATACTATATACATACACACACTATCCTCCATGAAAGCTCTGCATGCCCCAGACTGTGAATTGCTACCCAGTACCACCAGCCGCACACAAGCTGTGCCCACATTGATACGTGCAAACGAACCAAGAATGAACCTGTCCATGGACTGAAAGCCAGCAAGGCCGCATCGACAAGACCGTCATCGGGTATTCCAGCCCTTCAGGACCCATACGGAGGCCTGCGCTCTCAAGGGAAGGCAGATCTAGTCCGCCAGTTTAGGTTGTCTTTCATTGCCCCATTCTTGTGGTTGCTTTTTCCGGCGTAGTTTGTATCACAAATGTGTAGACATGTGTGGCTATGAATATCACATTAGGATACATTATACAATTCAAATGTACGAATTAGAAAAACTATTGCACCGGCAAGAGACCCCAAACAGTGTGGAGGGTAGGAAGTCAATGTACCAGATACAAGCAACTGTATGCATGGAACAGTAACAGATCAGGTTAGGCAGGATCGCAACTGCAGCAGCAGGAATTTGTTTTGGCACAAGAAGCAGTGCTACGTCTATTCGTCGGGACATCATACCAAGACCTCATGTCAGGACATCTAAGGGACTTTCAAAAGATCGTCAAAGAAGGACCTTCTATAATTACACACATATATATATATATGTATATATGTATATAATATTATATAATTGTATATATAGATGACCTTAGAAGATCTTCATACAAGAGCTTCCCATGAGCATCCCAGAAGAATTTCATGCACACACACACACGCACACCATTGCAGAGCACCTTCAAGATCTTAATGCAAGGACCTCTTGAGGAGGGTTTCAACAGGATTTCTGCAAGATCTTCTCACAAGGACCTGCTGTACAAGATCACGCTAAGGCCTCTGACAGAATTTCACTAGGATCTCCACAAGCTCTTCCCACAAGGACCTGCGCAAGATCATGCAAGACGTCTTAGAGGATGCCGCCAGAATCTCAACAAGATCTGCTCACAAGGAATTGTAAAGACCTTGACCAAGATCTTCATTCCAGGACCCCTGAGCGAATCTATCAAGATCATCATAAATTGACCTGCTGCGGTTGGAGAGGATCTTACAACATCTCATACAAGAGCCTCCCGCAAAAGCTTTCATGTTAACAGATGGCATCTGCAGGATCTTCATGCCAGGACCTCTTAGAGGGGACTTTACCAGGATCTCCACAAGGTCTTCTATTAAGAACCTACACAGGATCACGCAAGGACCTCTTAGAGAGGACTGCGCCAGGATTTCCACAGGATCTTCTAATAAGGAACTGTGCAAGATCACGCAAGGACCTCTGAAAGGATGTCAGCAGGATCTTCAAAAGATCTTCTCATAAGGGCCTGTACAAGATCATGCAAGGACCTCTTACAGGATTCCATCAGGATCTTTGCAACATCTTCTCAAAAGGGCTTCTACAGAACCTTGCTAAAGATTTTCATATACTGTGGACCTCTAAGACTGCACCATGACATTCTTGCAAGATCGTCAAAGAAGGACCCTCCAGATCTTTTTGCCGGATTTCGGAGAATCAGCTAAAATCGGCACCGTGCCACAAAGTGCCGAGGGGGGTGCGCGAGCGATGTCAAAATTCGCACCGCGCCACAGCGAGAGCGATCCCCCGCGCGCACAGTGCCAAGGTTGCGCGAGGCATGTCAAAATTCGCACCACGCCACAGCGAGAGCGATCCGACGCGCGCAAAGTGCTGAGAGCGTTGCGCGAGCGGTCCCAAAATTCGCACCGTGCGACAATGAGAGCGATCGGACGGTGCAAAATCACGAGAGGGTTGTGCGAGCACATGCTAGATTGTCACAAAACATTGCGCCCACCGCGAAAAATGAACAGAACATTGAAAAAGTCAAAAAATGACCTTTTATACCTAGGTCTCAGCCCCTTCTTTGTCGAGGCCTACCAAGTACTCCTGCGCTTGCCACGAAAAATGAGCCCGAGGCATCCGAAGTCTTGCGCATGCCACACGGAATCATCATCATATCCCAAACCAAATTCAACGACAGCTTCACAAAACGCGATTTTCTTACCCTTGCAAAACGTGGACCAAGTTCAGCGAATTTTGCGCCTGCAAGCAAAAATCACCTCCAAAATCACTTTTGATTTTAACCCACGCCTGCCAACGTTTTAGCAAGGTGCAGAAAACCCCACGCCTGCCACGTGGATGAAAAAGTGTCCAATGTCCTGCACCTACGGCGTTTCTGACTTCAAAATGCCCCGGATGTCCACACGCCTGCCACGCCAAAAAGGACACAGCTCAGAGAACGAGCACGGCACGCTAGTAAAACGACACCTTCGAAAGAGCCAAAACTTAGGCCCACACTTTGTGCGAGCCTGCGCAGTCAAAATGCACATGGACATCTCACAGGGGAACCTTTTTGGCGAGAAATTAAAGCAAAAATGCCGCAACCCAGAAAGCGTACGCTGATCTGACCCCGGCCTAAACACCTACTGTAAGAACCCCTCCGTGTGGACACACTGTTTGGCGATGTGCATATATATCCTAGTGTCCTAGTGTGTATAGCTACCAGTAGTACCACGCAAGGCGGTGGCGGAAGTTTCAAAGATAGGAATCCTATAGGAGAGGTGGTTGTTGCGAATCATGGATGCAGAGCGACTCCACTGATGTATTGAAAGGTGGTTGGAGTGTCGGGCCATCTATTTGTCTTTCTGTCTTTCTGATTATCTATCTCTCTGTCTACGTATCTACCTATCTATCTATCTATCCATCTATCTATCTATCTATCTAGCTGTCTTTCTACTTTTCTATCTGTCTATCTACTTTTCTATCTGTCGATCTACTTTTCTATCTGTCTATCTATCTACCTATCTGTCTATGTATCTGTCTGTCTTTCTATCTCTCTGTCTTTCTATCTATCTGTCTATCTATCTGTCTTCCTATCAGTCAATCTATCTGTCTGTCATTCTATCTGTCTTTCTATCTGTGTCCTATCAATCTATCTATCTATCTGTCTGTGTATCTACCTGCCTAACTATCTGTCTATCTGTCTATCTATCTCACTGTCTTTCTATCTATCTGTCTTTCTGTCTATCTGTCTTTCTATCTTTCTCATTGTCTTTCTATCTCTCTGTCTTTCTCTATTTATCTCGATGTCAAATCGGGAAGTTGGAAGCTGAAAAACGAAGCTTTTGCGAGAGACTTCCGTCAAATTTGCAAGTTGGAAGCTGAAGAACGAAGCTGTTCTGCGAGATTTCCTTCACATTTGGAAGTTGAAAGCTTCGCGCCACAACGGCGTGCACTTTTTCAACATCTCAACGGCCAAACGTGCGGTCTTTTCATCAATTTGCCTTTGAAATGTGCTTCGCGCCACAGCGCCGTGCATTTTTCAACAGCTCAACTTCCAAAAGTGCTCCGAGAATGGTATGTTTTGAGCATTTTGCTTCGACATGTGCTTTGCGCCACGACGGTGTGCTCTCTTACCCATATCTCAAATCCGAAACTGCTCCGGACCTGAGGTGCTTTGCGCATTTTGATTCCCAAGCGTGCTTGGCGCCACAGCGCTATGCGCTTTTTCGACATCTCAACTTCCAAAAATGCTTCGGCAATGATGTGTTTCGCACGTTCTTACTTCGAAATGTGCTTCGCGCCACGACTGCATGCACTTTTTGATCTCTCCTCTGCCCTGATAGCTTCGCGCCCGCCGCTTTAGCGAGCCTACTTTTCAACCTTCCGGAGCCACAAAACATTGGAAAACCACGGTATTTCGCGACTTTCCTACCTTTTCGCGCACCTGGATCTTTTTTCTTCTGATTTTCTCCTGTCTTATCTTCTCTCTTCTGTGCCTCTTCCCATCTCTGCTTTTCCATCTGCCCATAGTCATATTGTCGGAAGTTTGCCTTCTAAACTAATATTCGATTTTGAATAAAGAGGGGGAAAATGATATCGGTATATTTCTGCTGAAACCATTTCCATACCTGATACACATGCTAATGTGAATGATGTGTATATATGCGCAATATATCTTTGTATGAATGAAGAAAAGTCTGTTCTTGGAGAGGGGATTGGCCACCGGCATCTCATTCAGCATTGGCGGATATTGGAAAAACTCACACATAATTTGCTGCGATTGGGGTCAATCACCTGAGCAACCCGTTTGACAGAGACAGATTTAAAGCACTTCTCAACAGCATGTCTTTATTATCTTGGTTGTGCTGAATTCAGAGCTTTCATCTTTTTGCTGCCAGGGACATTGCAAGGATCGCGCGAACATCAGAGAAGAAGTAGCAACAAGAAAGGAAGTAGCCAGAATGATGATGCTGATGATGATGCTGATGATGATGCTGATGATGGTGATGATGCTGATGATGATGCCGATGATGATGCTGATGATGATGATGATGACGATGATGATGACGATGCTGATGATGATTCTGATGATGATGCTGATAATGGTGATGAAGATGACGATGGCGATGCCCGAGGAAAATCACAGAGGACTGATTGTCAGGAGGAAAAAAGAAACAGCATGGCTTGCCCAGAGAATAAGTGGAAAATTGACGGGCCCCGCTGGGACTTGATTCAAGGGCACTAAACAAGCAGTCCACATATTGATTTTTTACGTTTTATTTTTTAATTTCATTTCATATATGAATGTATGGAGTGATGTCTGGATGGATGGATGGAAGGATGTTGTAGGGATGCCGGTATGTAGGCATGCATGGTATGTACGGTGTGTATGGAATCTAAGGTTCGTAAGGTTCGTAAGGTATGTAAGGTATGTATGGTATGTATGGTATGTATGGTATGTATGGTATGTATGGTATGTATGGTATGTATGGCATGGTGTGGTATGGTTATGGTATGTATGGTATGTACGGTATTGCGTGCTATGTACTGTAGTGTGCGTTATGTAATGTATATTATTGCGTGTTGTGTATGGTATGTGCGGTATTGCGTGTTATTTACTGTATTATTGATTATTATTGTGCGTTATTTATATTATTGCGTGTTGTGTATGGTATGTATGATATGCATGGCATTTATGGTAGGGAGGCACGTAGGTACGCAGGTGCGCAGATATTTATGTAAGAAGGCACGTAGGTAGGTAGGTAGGTAGGTATGTAGGTAGGTATGTAAGTTGGTATGTAGGTATATGGGTATGAACCTAGCGTAGTACAGTGTAAGGTATGCATGTACGTAGGGACGCAAGTACGTACGTAGGTATGTGTGTAATGATGTGTAATGTAATGCAATGCAGTGCAGCGCAGTGCAGTGGAATGGAATGGATTGGACTGGAATGGATAGATTGGAATGTAATGCAATGTACTGTACTGTAATGTACTGGATCTATGTATACTCAGTACACTCTTGGACCCTCAATTTCGATGTTCCCTTCTGGAAAAACTTCAGTGGTGAGTGAAGTGATTATCAAACTATCCAGCCTGCGTGGACCTAAAGAAGATGTACTCTAGGCAATAAAGTGTATGAGGGTGATGAATTTGGATGTCTGGAGGCTTGTAGGTTTGTTGACCGTTGCTGCAGCAAGATCTCCTGAGTTGAATCTTCCGGCTGTGTTCGCAGGTTTGAACAGAAGCAACTCGATAGACCTCACAGAAGCTGAGTGGGATGTGGACTTAGAGGATTTGCATCTGGGCAGCATCCACAATTGAGCACAAAAGTTCACTAAAACAATTTGTGTGCAGCGTGTATATATGGGTACGAGTCAAAATGCAAGGTATGGATCAAGGCCCCCGGCCCACACACGATCCATACCCCCCGATCCATACCTTGATCCATACCTTATGANCATACCTTATGATACTGCATGATCCATACCCTTGATCCATACCCCTGATCCATACCCGTGATCCATACCCCTTTTTCGTTGAACAAAGGCTAATGCCGGAACTATATAATGCTGTTCTTGAAGCTGGTACAATTTCTGCTCCTCATGCATGCTGCTACTACCGTTGCTATTACTGCTGCTTCCACTGCTTCCGCTCCCGC
>BGPT01000035.1:303581-334568 GCA_003297045.1 Symbiodinium sp. clade C Y103 | reverse complement strand
AGGCACCTTACGTAAGCACTCCCGATCCATAGTACGGATCACCGCGGAGCGATCCATACCCGATTATTGACCCGCACCCATATATATATATATATACATGGCTGCAGCTCAAAATGTAAGGTCCCGATCCATACCCCGGACCCACAGGCGATCCATACCCCCTGATCCATACCCCCGATCCATACCCTCGATCCATNAGACCATTTGTGTAACTCCTTCGTTCCATACGTCCGGATCACCGCGTACCGTTCCATACCCGTTTTTTGAGCCATAGCCATATATATATATATATATGTGTGTACATACCTATACACTTTTCTATGCTGCCCCACAAAAAAGAAATGCTTGACAAATTTTGCCATAGTGAGTTTTGCAGGAATCCATACTCCTTCAGAGTGCTGCATGCATCGGACAAGTTTATCCTCAATCCTCCGTGCAGCTCTGATAGCACATCTGAGCTCATGGACGCAGAGAGACTTCTCAGCAGCGCGCAATAGTCCCAATTCTCTTTCTGAGGGTGGCACCCTTTCTAAAGGAATACTGCACATTTTGAGGGTCTCTTTGAAGGTACTGCTGCATTTGTTGATTTTTTTTTACTTTAAAGTGATGGCAAACTGCCTTAAAGAATGCCACACTCTTTTCAAGACATGTTTCACTCCTTTGAATGGTATTGCCCACAGTGATAGTGCTACACTCTCTTGGAAGAGCATAATAATCATCATATAACATGGTCGACCAAACGCATTTTTGTACTACTATACTCTTTTAAAAGAGTAATGCATCCATTGAACACATGTAAAATAAAGTAGTGCTGCGCTCTCTCAGAGGAATGCTCCACCATGTTTCCGTCCTTTCCCAAGGAATACTGTACCTTTGAAAGGCTCTTTCAAAGCACTTTGCATCTAATGAAGGATTCTAGTCTAAAATTTAAAACAATGTTACATTGCCCCAAAGAATTAGTACAGTACGTTATTTTCCAGAAACGTGTCACCCTTTTTAATGGAATATTGCCCAAAAAATTGCAACGCAATACTATTTCAAAAGATTACGGCATCCATTCAAGGATCGTCTTTGAAAGGAAAACTCTTTCAAAGTTATACTGCACCTATTGAAGCATTCTATTACAAAGCAATGTTGTGTTTTGATTCTTGTGGTTGCTTCTTTCAATTATGGAATTCCTATGTTTTTTTTGCATTTTTGAAGGTGGCCAAAACCTTGAGACAACCAAAGAACACAAAATATACCCAAGACTATCACGGGGTCGGCAGTTCCATGTTCTTGTTTGTTTTGTTTCCCCAGTGTTTTTTGTTCATCATTGAAGGCAAGTGGGCAACAAGTCGCGAAAACAGAAACAAAACAGCCAAAACTGCAGACAACAGACCCTTTGTTTGGAATTCATGAGGAGCCAGGTCTTGGAATTGAAGCAGATGTTGCAGAGAGGTGGAGGTACTAGGAAGTATCCAGAATCCAAGATACCCCCAGGAGTCTCGGAGGAATCTAGGATCTTGGATCTTGGACTTGGCTAGGTACTACTCTAGTACTTCCCAGTAACTACCTGACTGCAGAGCCACATGATTAAAGTTAGCGTTTCAGATGCTGAAGCCTCTGATATTCTTTCACTGCAATATTGCCCAGAAACTATTCAAGTATCTCTATATATATATATATAACTATATATATATACATACATATCATATATGTGTGCATAGCACATGTGAATCGAGAATCTGTTTATGGCACCTACACTGGTGGATGGCTCATTGTTGCTGAGTAGCAGCCGAGCCTAGGGGATACCATTCAGACCTTTTGCATTGTGCATTAACGACCAATGCATACCCAGGGCCGAAGGAGCATGGGTCCAATGCATTGTTTTGGACCAATGTTCCTGATTCAGTTTGAAATCCTTCATCGCACCAAAACCTCTGCAAGCCGTGCTGCAGGCCAGCTGAAGTACTTGATGCACATGAAGAGGCAACCGCAGCTTGCATTATTCTTGGTGCAGCAAAGCAACGTGAATCAATGGAATCCAGTGAAATCGAATGAAATGGAATGAAGCGAATCAGCCGAATCCTGGAGGCACACGGGTCACTTAAATCACATGAGGATGGAATTGCATACGAAGTTGGTGAAGTCCCTCGTGATTCTGGTGATGTCGATGACCAAGAACTCGCTGCCCTCTTGGGAGCTGCTCTGGAGGACGCACCACACACTAGGCTGAGACTCAGCTGAGAGCACAGATGTAAACATCGAATCACAAAGAAAAAAGGATAAATGGGCAACAAGTAAATATGTAGAATTTTAAATAACTGCACTGCATTAGATATCAGCATCGCAGTCTATTTCCGTCAGTCTCTCGTTGACTGATCCTAGCACTCAGCACATTGCTTCCTAGCCTTGGAAATAGTACAGTATCCGCTGCGAGGAGGAGTCTGTGGTGGAGCCAGAGGAAAGTCTCCCAACACAATGATTCTGGCTTTATCTCGTCCAAAGTCAATGTAGTGGTTGCAGCATGTTACGGACTGAGCTGCTCCAAGCCAGCTTGCAGATTGAGGCTTTAAATAGTCCAACACAAAACACGAGTTGTCCGAAACCAGCAGTGAGCTTGTGACCCACACAGTGATGCTAGGAACAAAGCCTTACCAGCCTGCAGTCTGGACACACTGATCACTCTAGGTTTCATAATTTAAGTCGAAATTGCCCAAAACGGGCAAGCGTTAATGGCTACCTCGCGTGTTGTCACAGGTGTTTTTTGCTGTGGTGCGAAAATAAGTTGGCTTGCCGGGGCGAGCCGAGAGAACTGTCATGAGAAGCGTGGAAGCTCCGGTAAACCCAAAATAACTCAAACTGAAGCTCGCGCGTTTTGGAAGCTGCCACAAGTTTGCTGCGCCAACACTTTGGTCTGAAATAATATTGAAATAATTAGGTCTGAAATGCATCCAGGAAATCCCAAGCCACAGTCATTGCAGGTTTGTGGAGTTCTTCCTGGACCTACATGCCCTGAGCAGAAGGAGCTCAAAAGACCGCTTCTTGTTGGTTTGTTTTTTCATATGGCCCCCAACGCCCCCTGCGCATTCAAACACTGGTTCCTCAACAGGCAGTTCCCAATTAATTTTGCGCTCTCCACCAGGGAAAAGTTGAAAGCAGGCCCATTGCAGATGCATAGCGGATTGGAATTGAAGATGTCCTGTTCTCCAAGCGGTTTGGGCTTTGAAACCTTTGTTCCATGAACATGGATTCTTATAGATTTGTGAAAGCGTTTGTTCTCAAAAATGTTTTCGCGCTCGCTTTGGGTGGGAATTCGCCCCGTGGTTTTGAGCATTTGCTTGGTGAAAAATGTGAACATGTTTATTTAACTTAATTTTTTTGTGCGTGTGACGCCTGCTGTTGAAGTGCCAGTAATGCCCTGCGAAGGAGGTGGACCCTTTGTATGCTGAACTTTGCGGGCGCGGAATTCGGCCGGGAATCCCTTGGTTATTAATATTAACGTCTTTGCTTGTTGGTCTTGTTGTGTTCCCTCACGGACGCCTGGAAACACAAAACGCGAGGCATCGGATAGATGATGCTTGGGCAGTTATTTCGAAGGACAGCTTGCAACCTTTGCACAATAATGGTACGATGCCACGTGACACCACTGGAAGATACTGAACCAGTGTTTTACTTGATGCTTTTCCGGGTAGCATTTGCAGGGCTGTGCCAACACAGTGGCGTTGATGCTTCAAAAGGCAGGGTTCGGAAAGAGGACTTGACTTGAGAATGAACACAGAGGTGTCTTCATTGCAAGTGGCACAGTATAGGCTGTGCAGCGGCGGTGCCCAAGCTAACCCCTGTCAAAACGATTTTGTTGAGAACAGCAGTGCAGTATACTGTGGAACATGTTCATCAGGCTGGAAATGGTGGAAAAATGATGTTACCGTTTCATGTCTCTCACTGCTTGACCCAGCATGCTACGACCCGCTGCCCACAGGCCAAAACACACCTAAACAGCAAAAAATGAACCTGAACCATGGCCATCCCAAACGCCTAAAGAACCGATACATCGGAAACACACCTAATCCATCCTAAGCCTGAATCCAAACCTATGCCCGCAATGCACCCAGAAACGAACCCTACTAAGTACGGTAGCAGGAGGGAAGGGACCCAATCAGAACGAGTCAGTGTATCAATGAAGCAACACAGCAAGCCTGCTTTGAAGCATGTAGACTTGCCAAATATGCCTTGTGAACGCTTTGTGCAAAGCCCTTTCACCTTGGAGGCCGACGAACTGTTTGCCACCAAGTTTGCTGAAGAGGCGATTTTGCCTCCACATTTCACTGCCGTGTTGACTTTTTTGGATCCGATTGGATTTGAGTCGTTCCATGTTGTTCTTGTAGACGTCCACACGGGAACAAATGCCGCTCATGAAATTGAAAAACAGATTTGAACAGTATCAATACGCTAGTAGAGCTGTCTAAGCTTGAGATTCAACACGGGGGAAGGCACCTGCAATTTCACAGACAACCTGGTTGCGCTGTAAATATATTATATAATATTATATATATGCAGCATATGTGCAGCACATATGCAGCGTTGTGACAGATTGGAGACTTTGATGCTCGTGTCTACCACGAGTGCCTGCACTTGGTTGCGGCCCACCAAGGGTTTAAGGAGACCTTTGCCTGAATTTGTCCGTTTCATCGCTGCAAAATTCAGCTGGTTTCACATGTACCGGAGGCTTGCATGGTCTAGAAATAGTGCACTGCCTCTTAGCATTTGCATCATTCTAAGATGTGGGTGGGTGTCACTCTGCATTCTTCGATGATGTACAGTACATGCAATGTTCCTAGCTGTTCACGGCTTGTAATCAATCGTTGGAAACCACTTTGTATCTTCATCATGCCCACAGGATGAGTTGAAGAGTGCAATATTCGATGTACAAACGCACTGATGGAATTACTAGATTGTGAGATATTGTGAGTCTTTTTTGGTGTGGCATCAAATGTCGAAATGACGCAGGAAGGCTTGGAATTGAGCTTGCCTTCAAAACATTATGTTCGCTATCGGAAGGCATCACAGCGGTCCCAGTCTTAGCAGTTTCACTGCAGATTGCACGCATTTGCACATCTCACAAGCAGCTCAAGCATCAAAGTTTTGGACTAACTCTTTTAAAATCTTGTAAAGATTTCAGAGCTTGCTTGGTTTTGGCGACCATTGCAAATCTCAATATTCTCAATAAATTGTCTCGATGAGAGGGCAATTCACGCTTTGACATGCATCACCCCCTGAACTTCACGCAGATTTCTCAGTGTACTCTGGACGGGTTGGTCAAAACTTTCCCACATCCTGGCAACGCTATCCTTGCCCAGGAATTTCTAACAATTGTATTCAATTGTATTCAATTGTTGTTTGTCGCTGCTTGTACTCAAACATTTTGCATCTCAATAATTCTTCGACATGGTCGAGTCTAGCTTCCTGTTTGACTGAATCGATTATTGCCTACAGCAAAGAGAAATTGTCAAAGATATTAGTTTCACTACAACCTGAAATTTCACGCTACAGTACAAAGCGCTGTTGTATTCACACCGGTCTGTATGACATTTGCGCAAATACTGTATCATGTCCACTTCTCAGGACAACGTCTGACCAGGCCTGGCGCAGAGGAATTCTATGGCGATTCAAATTCGTTCGCTGATGTTCTCCGGATCAATTTCTGACGGTGACATCCAGTGACATGCAACTGCAGTGACGGTACAGGTCCCGGAGAAGGAAGTCTTAGCCCGTGGACTCACACTCAGGATCACACTTAGGTATACATGAGGTATGCATAGGTATATACACAAGGTATACAGAAGATTACATAAGATTACATAAGATTACATAAGATATAGATCACGTTGAAGACGGATGCCTTATTCTTATATGTGACATTGTGTGACATTAGTTCATTCTGGCTCCAGACATGGAGAAACAACACTAGCACACATGTGACACAGAAGTGCGTTTGCCAATGGAAAATACTGGAGATTTCATGAGATGACAGCACAAAGTGAGGTCCATCACCGTTTCGCGGTGCAAACTCAGCATTATCGACGAACGGAGCTCAGTGCGATTGAACAATCCTGAACATTCTCAGAAAACTGTTCTCACACCCTGTGCCAAAGACATGCCTCGGATACTTGCGCTGGTAGTACTAAAAATGAAGTTCGTTTTGATCTCTGAATTGTATACAGTATATAACTACTCAAAGCAAAGAGAACGTACAGCTCACTCGCTGTGCACGCCAGAACACAACAGTGGTGTATCCTTGTACAGAATGTGCTTGCTTCACACTTGATAGCACTGCTAAGATCAATAAGAACCGTGATATACACTGGTTTGTTTTGAGTGTTTGCTGTCGGGCTGTTCGCATGTCTTATCATGGTGCAGAGGCATATTGCGGGTCAAGTGTTTGCTGTCAATGCAGATTCAGATTCACATCTTTCAGATATTTGCAGCACAATGTTTAGGGTTTAGGGTATTACGATGTATTACGGTATGTTGGGTATTACCAAGGACCTGCCCAACGGAGCCAGTTCAGACGCCTCAGACGCCTCTCGAATCCAGGACTTCCTGTCAACCGTCAGAATTGTACTTCCGTCATCTTCCGTCCATTCGCATCAGTTCATGACGTTCATGCATCTTGTCTATTCTTGTCTTATGCAGTCATGGTCGAAGTCTCATGGTGGAGAAACTCTCAAACAAAACTGCAGCTACAGCTGATATGTGGTGCAGGCCGTACACACCTCCATACACCCTACGCAGCACTGCTTCAAGCTTACTGGCAACTCTGAGTTTCACCACACAAGGGATACAAGATTGATCAAGATTGATCAAGATTGATCACGCTTGATCAAGATTGTGGAATTGGTACTCTACTGCATGCTTTGCTTTAGCTATGTTCAGTCATGTTCAGTCTCGCTTTATGAGGCTGGGAGACATCAACCACTCCCCAGAAATCTTGAAAGGCAAGGGGCCTCAAGGGGTGTCCTGAGATCAAGTCTTTTCTTTGCGAACACATCCCATCCAATTCCTGCGCGCTTTTTGGTGGTCATGGTATTGATATACATATAAATTACAAGTATATGTATATATGCATGCATATGTATACATATACATACATATCCATGGTAATTGATGTAGAGGTCCTTGTAAAGAGTTTTAATGTCGAAAGCCGTTCATGTTACGCTGGAAACCTTCGCGAAAGTCTTTTTTCGAGTTCGTGAAAATAGTTTTTTATGTGCGCAAGTTTCGCGAAAGTTGGATAGTATGAACTACCACAAGTTCACTATAAGATACATAGTTCAATTTAATTCCTTGAAGGATTGTTTCTTTGTGATGTTGTGAGTACCGGGTTACAAGGCGTCCTTAGAAGGGATTCCGTGATGCTAGCTGCATGTTTACAAGGCTATTAAGAAATGATCCGTGATAATTTGGCGTGATTTGGAAGGTGCTGAAAGAATCTCCAGAAGAGGCATTGTTGCCCAACATGGGTTCCGCGAAAGATAAAGATGGAGATCGCGAAAGTTTGGCGAAATATCTTTTTTATTCGTGAAGAATGGCCGTTCCCGGATAAAGGAATTTTGATCAAAGCCCATGTTCATTTACATATATATATATCATACATATTGAATGTATCTTCGTTTTCGTTGTCACTCCCATTTCCGCCTGCACATTCCCTCGAATGTGTTTGCCGAGGATCGATTCTTGTCAGGTCAATGTCATTCTAACATAAATATATGATATATGATATATATATATATATACATATATGTATATATATATACATATATATATATATGCCTTCAAATGATTTCAAATGTGTTCATACCCTTTTGCTTTCAAACAAATCTCCCCTCGTTTGGTAATTACTTGAGGAGTTGTTTTTTTGTCACAGATTTGCGCAAATGCGACTCTTCTTGTCAGGCCAGGATCTGCTCAATTGCGATCCACCAGGCCATTCATACAGACCGAATCACAGAGAGCTGACAGACTCTGTGTAATAAAAAAGTAAAGTAAAAACAAGATGCAGTTCAGATGCACACAATCGCAGCCCACTCTCCTTAGTTTCTCTTTCTTTGGGACGCCTGGGACAACTCAAATACTTGAGCTTTCTCTTCAGGATGTCGTTTGATGAGACGCAGCGGCCAGCATCTACCAATTAGAGCTGCACTGTAGCAGACAGCGTGAGCGCAGCACTGCAGGGCAGTTCCAGGAACACTTCGGTGTTGCTATGAGCGCTTCCCTGCGCTGAGCCCGATCTTGTTCAGCTCAACAGATGTCTTGGGCAACTTAGGTGACATATGTTCCATTTACTTGGTGTAGCACCATGTAGCATCGTTATCATGAATTGTGATCAGTGCGCCTTTCTGACACCTTGCAAACCAATGAAACTGTGTGGTCTTCCTTTGATTCTTAACCCTCCATGATCCTCAATGCATTGTCTAAAATCTCTTGCAAGATCGATGTATTTTCAAGATAAGAGTCAATATGCAGATAATGAATCATGAACCCCGTCTGAATTGTGAGCCATGTGAACACCGCATGGTTCTTGCGCTTTGCAGTTCTAAAAGGCGACAAAGTGACGCCGAGTGACTCCATGGATTGTCTCACAAGCCGGCAGATACAGGCTTCTGATGAACTGCGAACAAAACGAGCTCCGGTCCAAATCATCCGAACGATGATTAGGTATCATTTTTTCTTTGCAACTCACAGCATTCTCCCAAAAAGCTTCACTGTAGGAAGTGTAAGGACAGTGATGAATATTGTCAAAGCAGACTTTGTAGTTGGTGGATCTTTGTAGTGAAACAAGGGCTTTGGGATGTCTGCTATTTGAGGTTCAACTTTGTGACAATTACTTGCCTGAGCTTTTTTGGCTTGGAGGCCGCAACAGTGGATGTGACTATCAGTAAGAATGTGCATGGAAGAATTTGTCGTTGAAAACGATCTCACGGTCTCACGGTCGGTCATGTCCATTATGTCATAGAATTGATTCCAAACTCTCGATCTCCCTTTTGAGACTTGAACTTGGCAGAAGTGATGTTTGCTGCGCAGGTTGTTTTATCTTCTTTCTGCAAGAAGGACGTTACCAAGTTGTGGCGGATTTGTCGAGTCTAGGTTTCAGTGTGTTTCAATCATGTTCGCAAACACTGTTTGTGATGCAGAACAGGACTACTTCCTTGGCTTCTTCTTTACACTGGACTGCGTGTCCACAGCTTCGCTCATCTTGGACTTGACATGGGTGCCGCAGCAAGTATTTCCTGGCTGCTAGGGGATCAATGATCAAAGGGATACTGTAGAAGCTTCAGAACTCAATCCCACTGGAGGATACTGGAGGCAAGCAGTATACCATCTGGCAATTGTGCTTTCGAGGGTAATTGGGTCCTCCTGTTTCCTCTTTGTCCTTTTTCATGTTCTTGTTCGACCTTCGTCCTATCGTTTATTTGGGTCGAGATCGTTGGTGCTGACAGAGCGCAAAAGCCTCTAGTATCGGTAGGCCCTTTGCAACTACGTTACACCTTGTCACTGTGTCAACTGACAAGGTTGCAGACACGTTGGTCTCAGATGACATGGCAATGGGTGACAAGGCACCGCCTCCAAGAATTGTCCTGCATTGGCCTTGCCCGTGACAGGGTTCGATGCTTCTGCACACTGTTCGCTAGTTTTTCTTGAGAGCAGCTGTTGCTGACTCTGCGTTTTAGCTCGGCTGATTTTGTTTTCGATTTCTGATACGATTTGCAGAGCTGACTTCCCTTCAAAGCTGAAGGCAAGGCTCCTCCCTGTGTGCACCACTGTTGGTTATAGGTTGGTTATGGTTGGTTCGCTTAAGTTATGTTCGGTTTATTCAACTATCCATAATTCTTGTATATATATATATAAATATGTATTTATATATTAATGTAATATAATCATATACCTTCGGCACCTGTTGCCTTCTGTTTTTTTGGGTTGTTTAAAAACCTAGGTTTGATCCATATCTGTCCTGTGTACAGTTTGCAACGTGAGAGAAGGTGCATTTCACTGTTGAGGCACGAGGCGGACGGACAGCGAGACTAGGAGCGCAACGGCCCAAGTGCAACTACTGTGACATACAGCATATATAAATTATATAAGAAATAAGAACTAAAGTATTCATTCGTACTCGTTCTATTCGTACATCAAGTACTTTGTCCATCTTTGTCCTGTGAGGCCAGTGGAGAGTGTAGGCAACATTAGGCAACCCAAGCAAAAAAGGTGCAGCAGACAATAGCAGACATAGGAGTTTTTGAACACATGTTGAACACAAGTGTTCGACAAAGAGGCGACGACCACGGATGAATGAGTCGCCAATCACATGTCGCATGACATTTGCAGACCCTTGTGTCTAGTGAGTTTAGTGGTGGCTCAGTTCATTCTCCCACGGTGAATTGAAGCAGGAAAGTCTAGAACAGGTCCACCATATGCACACATGTTCCACATGGGTTGAGCTGCCCCATTTTGTGAAATTTGTTTGTCCGCCTACTCATCCTTTGATCCTAGAGTTAAGACTTGTTGGCAAAGTCATACTTCAAGCTTGACAACTAGCTTTCACTGGGCACCCCCAGCCACAGCAAATTTGTAGCACTCTGCAATTCTTGGATTCAGAACAAGGAACGTATAGATACATACCATGCTTATTTGGATGCGTATACAATGCTTATATACCTGAAGCACTGCGCAACAAAGGGATAGACTCATAAGGTGTTACTGACCCATCCACGCAATTCCACGCCACTGAGCAAGCTGCGCAGAGAGTGCCATTGCAATACTACATAGCACATGTTTTAAGAAGCACTGAATCAAATTATGTCTTGGGCCCCGCCAATGATGCGATTTTTCATTATATAGATATGCATTAGATGACAAAAACATTCTCCACAACAATGCAACTACTTTCTAGAAGACTCAGCCAGAAAGCGAAACATATAATACTGTAGAAACTATGGTTTGCAATGTCACAGTTGCTTCTTTTCAAGGTGACATTTGAAAGGTTTGACAATATCAGTGTCCCTTTCAAGGTCAGTCGGACGAGTTGTGCGCGTCATCCGCCTTGTTCGAATTGTCAAACTGTACAAGGCACGCTGATCTCAATTATTGGATACCTTGCTTGTGTTTACCTACTGGCAATATGTAGACTGGGAGATCTGATGAAAATTGCATGGCTTGTATATGCTTGTATTGTCCTTGTAAGTTAGAGCTTTCTTTGGACAAGCAAAGACACAAACGTATCACTTGTACACTATTTGCTGCAAAGATCTGCAATGTCTGTATGTAGTGCTTAGTAATAGTAGTTAGCCGTGCACATTCATACGTACCCCGCTAACCCCTGTGAATATTTGCCTTGTAGCGTGGCTACTGTCCTACTTACTTTGCCTGCAATTCCGGGAGGCCCCGAACTTGTGCTTTAAAAAGTCTTAGGTATATCTTAGATATCTTAAATGTTGCCCAGAATCACAGACTGTTCGACATGCTCCCCAGGCTGCTTATGAGAGACTTGGTCGCGAACCCAAGAAGACTCCCAACCAGCAAGGAAGCTCAGTGACCAAGCCCAAGAATATCGGATGGCTTGCAAACTCTTTGATTATACAGTATTATACATGATTATACCAACGTATTCATCAGAAGTCAGTCGTTCGATGTCGTTGTACTTTGGAGGCCAGGCGATGAGACCGTGATAGCACCAGCCTCAAGTGTACTCCGTGTTTTTTATAGAAACGTGGACATATTTAATATAAGTTAGCCTGGCCAAATCAGCTATTTGTCTTGAAGCGCGATGAAACATCGCGACAGGGCTGTGCTCTGACTTCATGAATACGGAAGTTTTTGAACTTAAAACGATAGTAAGTAATAGCATATAAATGAATGTAGATGATGCTACACAATGATACGTATTGATTCAAAAGGATTCAAAAGGAGTATATATATACAAAGAAATTGTTCACTGAATGTGTTTTCCTTGATGTGTTCAGTCTTTTGGTTTTTCAAAAAGTCTTTACAACAATTTTGCCAAGGATGATTGGGACAATCCAGAGCAAGAGGAAGCGCCGGAGAAGAAGGCAGGAGAAGCTGGGTGTCACTGGGGAACAGGGCGGCCTAGCCGCTGGGCCTTGCCATCGATTGAGACAACGGGTGAGACAAAGTCAGTCGAGTCAGTTGAGAGTAACAATGAGTAAACATACAGTAACATACAGTAACATACATCTAGAGTTACTATGAGTGACTAGGATAATTGAATGTAATTGAAGTAACAGAACTGCAACAGACAGAGCTCAGAAGGTCTCAGAATGCCTCAGAATGTCCAAGAATGTTTGATGTCTGATTGAGATGTTTGATCAGACATATTTTGCAAAGACCCTACTATCTCACACCAGCTCATGCCAGGACAGACGTGAGGAGCTCAAAGCTGAAAAGAGCCAAGAATTGTGTAATTCTCGATCAGGACAAGAAACGGTGCCAACTTTGGACATGTTTGGATCAAAAACGATCCTTTGACATTCTTTGGCATCCTTCCCCATTATGGACACGGCGGTTCAAAATGGCTTCACAATGTTTCACATGTTTTCCATCACTTCTGTTAGCGAGGGCGGATGCGGAGAGATGGCACTGTCTTAGGCGAGAGCGCAGTTGGGCGGAAGCTTGTTGCCCTGACAACCCGCCGCGTCATCATTCTCGTGCGCCTAAGACAAGTTGCGATCTGTCTTCCCTTGTGTACACGAGCGGAAACTCTGGTCACTGGTCCGCTTGGGAGTTCCTCGATGTTTCCACACTCAATCCATGGATAGCTATGGTATGCCATGGTCTAGTAAGCTCAGGCACACAAACATATACAAACATACACAAACATAAACACAAACATCTAGAAAGCTTTCAGATTGAACACCGACAGCCTGAGTCTTTCTTCCAGGTACTGGTGATGTTGCTTTGCATGCCCGTCGCGACCTTTTTGGCAAAGACTTGAGATGATGCGGCAGACATTTGCATTGTCTGCCAATACCTTTCCGGTGCTCATGAGGCATTTATTGTCAACAACTATCATCCAGATATGAATGGCCCTCAGTGTTGGTGCTTTTGACTCAATCTTTCAGAAATTGCTGACTTCACATCTGCCCCTTTTGAGGACATCAGCATCCTATGGCGCGAATACAGTCTTCGAGAAGTTTGTGCCGAAAGCTTGGACCCTTTCCTGTGACACTGTCAAGTTGAGCATTGCGGATGGACGCAAAGCAACATGTAACAAAGGGTCTGCACACACACCCACGCACATACGCACATACACACAAAACCTGCAGGCATCTTCGGCATGGGTTCCCTCATGCCCCAGATTGGTGTCGCCTCCATTCAGATCCGTCAAGAACATGGATTCGTGATCATTTGTGTGGATTTTGGAGCCTCCTCCAAAGTTGATTATACATAATGAAAACAATTCTTGTTATTACCATTACTCTGTATACACAAAACATATGTGTATTCACGTATATATATATATATACACGTGCATGTGAAATATGCATAAACACACGCATTCGGGCACACCCACACACACATACTTATATATATACATATATATATGTACATATATATATATATACATGTATATATATATACATATATATACATGTATATATATATGTACATATATATATACATATATATATATGTATATACATATATATATATACATATATATATACATATATATATATACGTATATATATATATACACGTATATATATTATACATACACACGCCTATATTATATATATAATATTGTCTATGTGTATATACACATTGATTAACATGCTGTAATGTTGATTCTTACATAGCTAGGAATCTTGCTACATATATTCATATATATATATATATCGTATATATGTAACAAATGGTTGTAAGGCACTTTGGACTTTGGATCCCACTCCATGATATTGTGCAATGGCCCACAAGAACACACGTTCACATACACACAGTTGCCATATGTTTTCCCGACGAATTTTGTATCTTACTTGCGGCCTGTTGATGGGAAAGTCCTCATGTGGATCAGGCTGCCGTTTTTTTCCTGTGGTTCAACTTCTTGCCAGCGAAGTGCTTCCAACTGGGTGATGAGACTTTGAGTCCTACTACAAGTGACTAGCTCCCCTGCTTGTACTCATGAATGGCACATGTGTACAGGCAAGGCATAAGTCACATCGATTTTGATGTTTGCAGTCAATTAGGTTGGCCAAAGCTTCCTAGCAGGCTCACTTTTTCCGGCCATTCCTTGCGGAACTTATTGGAAAAGCTTGCAGTTTGAATTGGCTTGTTGGCTTCCATTCCATGGCTTGTGTGTCTCAGAAAAGCAGGCTAAAGATCAGATCGGTATTTGTTGGTTTTGGGCCAGGTTGAAGGACGTTCTTTTGTTGATTTTTGTTGCAGGGTTCAACTTGTGGCCTTGTGCTTGTGTACAGTGCTAGTGCTGCCAGCGATGGAAGCTTGCTTGGTTGCAGAAATCCTATGTCTACACATTGGCGTCTGAACATCTACCTTTTGTGTCGCCCTTCTCAAAATTTGCGCCAAGAGTCTTTGAATTGTGTTGTTCTAACCTCAAAATACAACATTCCTTCATACCATTTGGATCCACTTGGCGTGGTTGATGTGACCATGATGTGAAGGGGTCGCATCGACTTCCGTGCATAGGAATTATGTTGCTGCCAAAAGGTTGATGTGACTAAAGGCCTCGACTCTAGGAATTTGTAACACACACTGCACACACTACACCACCGTATTCATTGACCTTGAATTGGATTGTCCTTGCTATACAGGGTTCCAGTATCATGCTGTACTGGCACCTGCCATAGCAGCCATGACAGCCACCAAACAAGAACCACAACGAATCGAAGCACATAGCGACGAAGACGTGGAAGGCCAGAACCTCACTCCCCGGCTCCCCTTCAGCAAAAGTTCAGCAGCACCGCCAGCAGTAGAAGACAGTGCAACTACCAGGGACTGAAGCTGCCAGTGGAAATCCAGGGCAACACTTTCAGCCCTATTGCGTTTCAATGCATTTCCGACTTACATCCATGTAATACCAGAAGTACCGCACAAGGCGGTGGCGGAAGTTTCAAAGACAGGAAACCTATAGGCACGGTCAGTTGCTGTGGCGCAGGGATGGCAGAGCGAACCTGCTGATGGATCAAAAGGTGGTTGGAGGCAGCGCAGTGTAGTTGTAGTGTAGTTGCATTTGTAGTTGTAGTGTAGTTGTAGTTTTGGTTGCAGTTGCAGTTGGTTGTGGTATGTTGTGGTTCTAGTTGTAATGTAGTGGTAGTGGTAGTTGTGGCTGTAGTGGAAGTGGAAGTGGTAGTTGTGGTTGTAGTTGTAGTCTTATGTCGTGTAGTGTAGTGTGGTGTAGTGTAGTGTAGTGTAGCGATGTGTAGCGTAGTGTAATTGTATAGGGAAACGAAGCAATTCTGCGAGACAACAGCAATCACGAAGCAATTCTGCGAGGTTTCCTTCAAAAACGGAAAGTTGAGTGCAGAGCTGACGGCCTCGTACCAACGCGTTTTGCGATTTCTCCATGCCATGTCTCTAAAGTATTGCACCTGCCACGAAAAAGTGAAGCCAGGTCATACAAAATGCTGCACCTGTCACGCAAAATCATGTTAGCAAACCTGAAGATCTGATGTTCCAAAGTGCAACCCCTCTCAGGAAATCAGCGCCCTGACCTGTGAACATGTCTGCTCGATGTGTCTCTTGTACTGCGCCTGACACGCGAAATGCATCTTTGCAGATTCTCTTCAGATGTCCCACGCCTGCGATCGTTTTTGAAAACGCGACAAAACCCACACGTTTAGCTCACTTTTCAGAAGGTCCAGAATCCTTTGCGCCTGCCACGCAAAATGACGATTGAACGTCCAAAAGCGGCGCGAAACATGTGGTGCTTTTATCATTTTGACTTGCGAATGTGCTTCGTGCCACAACTGCGCACACTTTTCCAACATCTCAACTTCCAAAAGCGCTCCGAGACCGTCAGTTTGTGACACTTTTTACTTCGAAATGTGCTTCGCGCTACAACGCCGTGCACTTTTTTGACCTGCCAACTTCCAAAAGCGCTCCGATGCTGAGGTGCTTTTAACGTTTTTACTTCGAAATTTGCTTGGCCCCACAACGGCGTGCGCTTTTTCATCTCTCATCTCCCCAGATGGCTCCGCACCCGCCGCTTTAACTAGCTTACTTTTCGACCTTCCGGAGCCACAAACCATTGGAAAAACACTGTGTGTCGCGACTTTCCCACCTTTTCGCACGCCCGCATCTTCTCTCTTCTGACTTTCTCCTGTCTGATCTTCTCTCTTCTTTGCCTCTTCCCATCTAGGTTTCTTTTCCATCTGTCCATATTGTCAATTGGTTTGACTTCTTAAACTTCCTTCGTTCGACAATTTGCATCCTGCAAAATTGAGTTGCATCTCGCAATATACATACATATATATATATATACATATACACATATATACATTTATATAATTATATATATATATATATGTGATTATGTAGGTTTGTAACACCACGCTTCTGTCTCTTTGCTATTTCACGAACTTTGCGATTAAGGCAAATGCGTTCTGGTGCAAACCGAACGCTCTATGAACAGTCGATGCTCGGGTCCATCCCTCAAACCGGTGTGTCTGTGTGTGTCTCACTCGCCATGGGATGAGTCCCTCAATGGTCAATGAACATATTAAACTTAGCAGTTTTTTAGTACAGTTTGCGGAAAATTGTCACCATGGAACACATACTGAACCGAATGTTGATAGGGAAGTCTGAGTTTGGAAATGGGAAAGCGCCGAGATACATGTACTACCACAACTGGTGGGCCAGACACGTTGAAGCGAAGACAAACTGGTTGCTGGCTGGACAGTCTTGCCCTCACGCCAGGTTTTCCGGTAATGCTCCTTGTGCAAACAACGAAGCTTGCCCAGCCTTCTTTTTCAGTCATGCATTCTGGGCAGCGGCCTCAGTGTAAAACTAGGTTAACACCGAAAAAACACAGAAACAAGAGAGATACTGGTCTTTCCAGGTTGAACCATGCGGAACCACGTTGAACCAAGATGAACCACATCTCTGTATATCTCCGAACTTTGGTGCAAAAGACAGGTTTCTTTTCCTGCAGCGTTTTGCTACAGGTTGGGTTCTCTGGGCGTGACAAGACCTTTGAGCAGCTACGAGACTTGACAGCGGAGGTCCGAATCTTCAAATAAGCAAATGCAGTTGAGCTGGAGCAACTACTTATGACGGGCGTTCTGCTTTTGGCTTCTGAATTATATCCTGAATTCAGAGTTGTTTATTTGTTCTTGTTTACACTGTACTGTACCTTACGATTTGCCAGTGACTTGCACTGGCATGGGTTTTCCGAGGTCCTCCTTATGTTTGTTGCGATCCAACACTTGTGTATGTAACGTCAAACATGTTGTGTCATGCAATGTCATGTCATGAACTGTACTGAACTGCAATGTAATGTACAGTAGCGTGATGTATGTAAGGTTTAAGATGGTTTAAGATGGTTTCGTAAAAAAAAAAGGTGTAATTGTGTGTTTTGTGTTGTTCTGCCTGTGCGAATTTCCCCAACCCGACGGATGGAATTGTTTTTTATGACTGCGTACAGGCCGCTCTACAAAAAGACACAGTCACAGCTTGGGACTCCTATGCTTTGAGTATGTCAGAGAAGAACTTTGTGGAAGTCTCAGTTCAAAGATTAAGCGATCGACGTCGATTGACAACAAAGTCTATCTATATAATTGCAGGAGACTTGACATGCGACTCCAAACCGAGCCAAGAAGCTTTGTAGATCTGTGTGTAGGTAACTTCACCTACCACAACAGCTAATTGTGCTTTGTTTTGTGATAATCGGGGCAACATACTGTACATGGAGTTGTCATTGATTCAGCTTGATATGTTTAGATTTTAGATGATGCAATCACGAAGGAAGAGTCCGTTCGGTGCAAGTATGCCTGTGAGGTCTATGTAACAGGTGACCTCCCATCAGAGGCCCAGTAAGTGCTTGCAAGCTGCGCAGATTGTGAGAGCTGGGGTGAGCCCTGGAGAATCCACATCAAACCCCGCAGGCGCAGGACTTGCTCTCAGGCACCTGGTCCATTGAGTGCCAGGCAAGAGACCAGAGACATCCAGATACTTGGCAAATCAGCAGAAAAACAGAACTTCATACAGAACTTAGTTGAAAAGCGAGAGCAGAGATGTACAGCGATGCTATGTGCAGACATCTGCAGAGTGTTTGATGTGCTGCTCAGACTGTCGTGGGTGTTTGTATGCCTTCACGTGCGCAATCTGTCGCAGTATGGCGGCTGGAATCATGTTGGCACATCACTCCTGTCTTCGACTTATAAGGACAACATCTTGTGGAGTAGTAGAGGCTCTTGTTGGAGCATGTTTCTTTCGGTGACTGTCCATGAGCAGGACAAGATAAGCTATGAAGTGAAGTCTTGAGCCAAGGAAAATGTATGAGACATGACGAACAACTGTTCCCATTGGCGAGACATTGTACTGTAAGAACATCCGAAGACAGGGTTCTCATTCCCCAGAAAATTTAAGTCCCCATTTAATTTGTCTCCTTGCAAAGAGTCTGAGGGACAGGTAAGTTCCAGGTGTGCATGGAGACAGAGAGCGAGTGCGGGAGGGACGGAGGGAGGGAGGGAGACTGGCAGAGAGACTCAGAGATTTTGTGCTTCTTCAACTGTCGCACATAACCCTTGATATACTCTTTAAATGTGTTGTCTTGCTATCTTGGCCTTGGGCCTATCGAAGGGACATGCTGCAAGGATGCACACCATTAAGTATCTCAATTTCCATGCATTTGTGGTTTTCCAGCAGTGTCATTCAAAGAGAGAAAGTATACTCAACCATGGCACAGACAAAAATTAGCAGAGGTTGATGCTTGAATGCTCACGGCAAAGATCACTGGCAAATGATAAACTATGCTTTACCCAGGAAGCGGCACTGAAGATTTGCACAATCTTTCAGGGACGCAGCAAGTAACAAGTGAGAAAAAGGTTGCACGGGAGAGTCCCAATAGTTAAACTAAAGATAGTGTTCACATGCGTTCAATGACGATTTTGTCTCTTTGCGAAACTGCCCGGATTCAATGCAAGGGCTGGACTTCCTGCTAAATTGCAATTGTCAATAGATGTCAATGGTTTGTACTTGTACCTGGCCTCCCTTAACTGTCATCGAGCATAGCTGTAGGAAACTGAACTGGAAGTCGACGGGTGACATAGCTCTTCAATGCGTTTCATGTTTTCATGTACAAAACGAGCCCCCTCAGGTCCCACACGTGCCACGGGGAGCACCTCTGTCCCCTATTTTGAGGTGTCCAGACGATTTGCGGCCGCAAGAGCGCTTTACCATCCGACCAACTCTCATCACGCAGCCCCTCGATCAGAACTTATCAGAAGTTATCAGAACTGTCCTTGCAGCACTGAGTCAGCATGGAGTCTTTACTAACATTTACTAACTTTAGTCTTTGATCCTGCTCACCTCAGGGATCAGTTCGAAGACTGGCACCTGGCCTTCTTCTTTGATGCCAGGCCCACCTTTTCTACCCGGAAATGCACAGGTTGTTTGCATGATGAACTATCAGCAAATCACTGGTACCTGATACTTGATATGTGTCATTCCATTGCACTCCAGTTGCACTACCATCCCTGTCACTCCCTGTCCCTTTTGCATCTCGGTATCACATTTATTCTGCCAAAAGCCTGTGCGACAAGTGACAGGCTCGCAACAAAGCCTAAATGCAACTGTTCATGACGAGTCGCTCTGGTCGTCATCTTGTATCAGTGTAGATCTTGTTTGCAAACAGGTTGGCACAGCCAACAGAGTGTACCTATATTTAGTTGGCCTTTCATATTGCAGCTGCAAGCATGCTCTGTGCTGAAGCAGGCCGTTTGTCAAACAAGAATCCCTCTTCAACATCATGCTGACAGTTTGAGCCTCAAGTCAAAATGATATTTGTCAAAAGCAAACATTATAAAATGCAATTGCCTTCCGTACCAAGAATGTCTGAATGATGGATCCTCACAGGCACTTGCTAAAGGGGTGCCTAAAACCATGAACATCGTGGCAAATAGCTTGAGAGTACTTCACTCCAGAAGTCGTGCCTTTTCAAAAATCCACAGTACATGCATGTGAACGTAAAGATTTGCATTGACGTGCTCGGCGATATTGCTTCGCTGAGGCGTTTATATGCCTGGTCTTATGCGGAGCATCCATGCAGTTCTCCAAGGCTGGCCGCTGAAGACATCAAGTGAAGCAATGTTCTGCGCCCAATGCATGTCTAGTGCATGTCTAAGGCATGTCTTCAATCGCTTGGAATAGATTGGATTTTTTCTGTTCCAGGCTCCTGGATTTCTCATGAGGCTGATCATGTTGCTGTCCATCTACCGTCGCGCAGGATGCAAATGCTTTAGTCTTGAGACCTGTGGAGCGGATGATTGAAAAGGTGCAGCACCCGGTCCTGTGCAGCACTGGCATCCCGCTGTGGCAGCGGGTTGTGCTGGTTGTGCCTCTTTTCTGTCTCTATCTTTGGCTAAGAATGACTAAGATCATCTAAGATCTATGAAAATGCAACTCTATGTGCATGTGCCAAAATTGCATCGCAGGTCAATTTGATCAGAGACAACCCCTTAGCCGCCATGAAGATGGCGGATGATGAATTCAAGGCTCCATTGATACTCCAAATCTGCGATGTTTGCTCAAGGTGTTTAAGTTGTTTTCAGTGGTTGTCATACCTCCAACTACTGTGCCGATCAGTCCGACTAGCTTTGCCTTTTTTCTGATCAGGGTGAAGAGATGAAGAAATTTAGGGACACCAACAACAGGCAAGCAGCAAAGTGGCAAAGTGACATCGACGACACGGCTTGTTGATCGGTGTCAATCCTCCTTTGTTGTCTCGCACTGTGAGCATGTCACAGGAAGGCAACACATTGGATTTCTTGCCGAGTTTTAGTCTCTTCAGACATTGCGCAAGCCTAGGGAGAAACAGCATGTTTGGCTGGAGAAGTACCATATGGGATGGTTGTCTTACCGGCATGCTTGCAACATCTTGCAACTTGATCCTGCTGGCATTGCAAGCAAATCTGCTGACGGATGCGCTTTCCGCTGCCACTGCTCATCATAGTCGCCAGGTCAAAGACAATTGGGTGGCTTACTTTCAAAGGCCGACAACATTGTGATTGAATTTCCATGAATTTCCTAAAGCACATCTCAGTGATGCCATTACACTGATGTCCCATCCTTTCGGAGGGCATGAATGCATTAAGCTCTTTCACGTTCGCAGTAGTGTAGCTTGTGGAGCCATTGTTGTGCGTGTCTTTATGCATTGGAGGCCCCATTCGGGAAGATGCGTTCGATCCCTAAAGCTGAAGAGACCCTACAAACTACAAGAAAGGAAGCTCCATGGAGGTTTTGTCATGTTCAGGATGATGGAGACTGCCATTCTGGAGAAGACAATCATTAAGATGCTTGGCGTCAATACTGGTTGATGCCCTTTGATGCCATTTGATTTTAATGCATTGCAGCCTTCAAGTTTCTTGCAAGTGGAGCAGCATTTGCAGCACGTGTAGTGTAATCCAAGAGGTGCTTTGCTCAATACGGTGTGTCGTGTTTCCCAGCTTTGCATCTCAAAAAAACGAAACATGAAGCCAGCAGTTTGACATTTTCTCAGAGAAAACAACGCTGTATATAGTCTAAAGATGTCTAAAGATGTCTAAAGATAAAAGCTACTACGAAAATCTATTGAAGCCCGAGGCTTGGGTCTTTGCTGGCTTTGGGCTTCGGAGAGGTTCATCATCATATCACATTGAGGAAATCACAAGTCACAAGTCTAGCTTGATGTCCCCTGGAGTTGATAATACCAACATCTTTTGCTCTACAACTTGCTCATTGGTGCGTTCTTTACAGTATGCGTCTTATCCTTCCTGGTCCTTCCTGCAAGTGCCAGATGTACGAGATTGCAGCACCCTCTGAAGGCTGGCGCAAGCATTGTGGCAGACAACATGCAGGGCTTGGACTCTGCAGGTGTTAATGCGATGGTGCCAGGCCTGAAATCTCCGTCAAAATTCAGCATCAGGGGACATCATTATGAAAGGGATGTCCCATGCTGTTCATCGATTCAGCATCTACCTTGTCCTGTGGCCATGTAGCCAAATGTGCTCCAGAGTTCAGATTGCGCTCACAGAGTGAATTGACATCATGCTGCAATCGCATTCAGCCATCATTGAGAAAACATTCCGCACATTCCTGATGCATCCTGCAGCATTTTCCTTGATAATCTTGGCACTCAATGCGTGATATGTCATGTGATATCATGGGATATTTCTTGTCATACTACTTGTAATTGCAATTTATATATATTGCAATGCAGGCAGACGGGTGGACTGCATCATCGGCTCTGCCTGCATTCGCGACTTTAGCACCGCTACAGAGGTGCTGCAAGGAAAGGCTGGGGCCACAGGGCCACAGCTCCAGTTATCGGAGCAGAGCTCTGAGCTCCACAAATCGCCCAGTTTTTTCCTTTTCGACGATCGCCAATGTGCAGCTTCTACAGGAAAATTTCAACTCTCTCAGTGAACGGACTTGGCAAAGAGAGCAAAGAGCAGACATCACAGGTGCCAGTGAATGCTCGTATTTTTTCTGGTGTGGCCTGCTGTTTGTCACCGAGGTTATGACATTTGTCAACCAGATTGCGGAGATTGTACCTTGCTTAGTGACACTTGCGCGTTGTCGTGCCATCGGTGCATATTCACATATTCTGATTGTTCCATTAAGTGGTGCCAAGGATGTTGTTGCTCTTGCTGTCTTAGCCGTGGCATTGCTTCGCAATCAAGGTTCATGGGCTTGTGTGCGAGTTCCATGGAGCTCCAAATAAAAATAGTGGTGCGCTCCTAAGACTGCTTCAGCAGATTCCAACTCGAGCAATGCAGGATGTTTTTGATTACTGTATTATCTTTCAATGTCTATCATATCTTTTCTCTTATGATCTTTTATGTGTTTTTTGGATCGCTTGCATTCACTTGTAGTACCATGGAGCTTTACCATGATTTGGTGACCAATTTAAACTACTTAAATAAACCATCTTAAACCATTGTATATGTGTATTTTATTCAGTTTGGAGGTTCTTTTAGATGCTTTCAAATGCTTTCTGTGTTTCAGAGACGGAGAAGGTCCGCCTTTCGGCATGCCCCGAGGTGACAGATTTCTCCTGATTTGGAGACTTGGGAGCACGGACCTTGGCCAAGATCAGAGCAGATGTCCCGTGGCCCGGGAGGTTAATAGGATTCAATCGGAGCAATAGGAGCAATAGGCCTAATCATTACAATTCGTATGTCTTCGTACATGTTGCACGTACCACAGGGATCCAGATGGAGCAAAAGATACAGAAGGTTCACCATGTACAAATGCCACTCAACCCTTTCCAACTAGACACTAGCTCGAACTTTCTCATGTACTGTAGGAGAGCAACCGAAGAACCTGCGATTCGCTGGAGTCGTTTGTTGAATTCACTTGAGGCCTGAATAGCCAGCAGCAGATGCGCTTGGCTGATATGGCAATGGTGTCATGCATTAGGACTGCAATATTGAGAAAAGCAACTGGTTCTCACTCAATTGCCGGGCGGAACTTAATCTATTTTCCAGATTCAAGCTTTCACATTCAGCAGATTCCTGTAAACGCAGTGAGATATAAGATGAGAATAGATGTATGCAGAATTTGTTCAAAATTTGGTCGGCGTGAGGATTCTGGGCTGTGCGCACAGCAACAGAACTCTTGCTGACTATCGTAGCCATCCAGGTGGATCCCTCAGCCCAACGTGATCTTTCCAAAGCCCAATCGATCCTCGAAGCAAAACGAACCAAGGACTCATACAAAGACTGGGCGCGAACTGCAGAGTGAACCTCAGTTTTGGACTTCACCGCGGCTGGGCCATTGAGGCTCCCCATGACATCCATGACACTGACGAGGAAACAAGACTCGTCGCATTTCGATCCATTTTGTAGCATTGCATAGCATAATTAGATTATACAGTACAGTACTGTCATCTACTTTGGTTGTTTTTCCATGTGCAACTATGGAAATCGGAGTCTTTACACGTCTTTATTTGTTGTATTCTGGTCGCTTCGCGACGACAACCACCCGCACCGGAGTATTAGCTCCAATAAAACTGGAGGTCCAATAAAACTATGTATGTTCCATGTTGGGCTTTTCTAGGGCTCATGTTGGGCTCTATGTTGGGCTGTGTTGGGGCCATGTTGGGCCTAAGTTGCGGCCATGTTGGGCCCATGTTGGGCCCATGTTGGGCCCATGTTAAGCCATGTTAGCCCCATGTTGGGCCTATGTTGACGCATGTTGGGCCATGCTGGGTCCATGTTGGGTCATGTTGGGTCCATGTTGGGCCTGTGTTGGGCCCATGTTGGGCCTATGGTGAGCCATGTTGGCCCATGTTGAGCCCAAATTTGGCAACTTAGCCGATTTCACGACCTTTTCAAAAACGTGGAAAAACCCGCAATTCTAGAGCAAAAATGCCCCCCCCCCCCAAGCTGAAGCTTAATTGCTATTGCAATTGCTTACGGATAACGCGTGCCAGCAAAAAACGCCTCGGCGGCGGATTTATCATATTCCTCTCGAACCTGTCCATTGCAGTGTGACCTGACTGGGAGTTTGCAGCACTTGGAAGGGAATGGCAAGGAAAGTTGAACTTCCAGAGGTATGCGTCTTTGGTTGTATGATGTTGTAATATGTTGTATACATACTTGATCATACTTGTATTTTCTTGCATCTATGTGGGCTCTTCGCAACAGGGTGCAGTTGGAAGCGAATTCAAGATTGATGCGTGCTGTTCTCAGACTTTTTATTGTCAGAATTCGAATCCACGGGATAAAGAAAACTCCTGAAACACCCAGCTCTTCCAACTGTTCGTTTCTTAACCTTCGACAGTGCAATCGATGCATGCTTTCTATATTGGACAGTCCTGTTCTGCTTGATTTTGCTTGTCTCATCTTGTCTCTATGTTTATCACTTGAGGGCCTGAGCAAACTCAGCTGGGCCCATCTCCAAAAATATCCTTGCATTGCATACATATACAATCCTCTACATACTTTGATGCCTTCGACTTTGACTGAGGTGGACGTGACAATTATGAAATTGTTATTTTTTGCAGATGTTCTCAATGCTGTTTCATGTTTTTCTTTCTGAACCAAAATGATTCGTAAAAGCCAATCCTCTCAGGTCCTATTTGTCGCCAAACGTAAGCATTGCAGAAAGCCTGGAGCATGCCACCAAGGCTGATTTCGCCATCTCTTTAACGTAGCATTCCTTTCAAGTGTCTAAGACCAGACTGTGACTAGCATGGCATGTAGCATCACAATTAGCATCCTGTAGCAATATGTAGCATCCGTTTTTGTGGAAATCATTTGTGGGACCTGATGCAGAAGGCAATTTGCACATTTGCAAGAATATACAAGAATGTACACAAGACAAAAAAGAAGACCGAGACGAGATTACCTGCTCCTTTTTCGTCCTCTGGCAGTGCATTACAGGTCTACACGGTGAGCATGCTGGTCTCGCAAGACTGTGTGTCGTTGTGCTCCAAGGCCCGTAAGATTCCGTAAGATCTTGTTTCTTGCCCAAGGCAAAGCTCCAATCTAAGTTGGTCGGTGTAGTCGCATGGATGCTAGACATTGCTGCTACTTTGCTGCTACTTGTAGGATTCGTAGGAAATTCATGGGAATACTGAAGACTAAGAATAGGGCAAAGTCTTGGGCAGAGAATTTCAGGGAGGCTTGGTGGGGGCGCCAGCTATCTTCAGCGCATGTCGCTGCTTGTTGATGAAAGTTGTCCTTCCTTTCTATAGAGGGGTTGAGGTCATGGTCATCGGAGGTGCATCAAGGCGTGTCACCTAATCAACACGTCTTTCAAACCTAGATGCCAAACGTATCGGGGAAACGCTTGTGCTAAAAGCAAAACTGCAAGTTACTTTAATTGCTTTGCTGGTTTGGCCTTCGTAGAATTCTTGTTCGAACACAGGATTCTCCTAGCTGCTGTTTTTTCGAATTGGTTGGACAATCTCATCTACTGTGTCAGTTCAAGGTAAGGGTGATCGAATCAATCTTGGAGCACTTGTTTCCATAGTCAGTGAGTGCAAAAAATACTCGAAACACCTTCACGCCCAGACATCCGGCATAGATGTGCCACGCGGGTCTAACTGCGTGATTGCAATGTATCTGTGCGAGATCCAACGGTCACGAATTGTGGCATTGAATGGCATGCATATGAATTGTATGCATGTGTCGAGTACTTGCGGTAATTGTGCAAGCGTTCCGAAGAGTCATCTTTCAACATGGTCAGCGTTGGTTTTGGCTAGTCACTGTGGAGTGATGTCAATGTTCTCAGTTACTACAAGAAATTACGGTCATATCTTTTTTATTTCTTCTGTACGTTTCATTGTCATTGTTTCCAGGTCTTGGCAAGACAGTGCAGACTAATTGACAAGGCGGAGACGCAGAAATGAACTGAGTACAGCGAGCGCGCTCAAGCAACTTCATTCAGTGGGGAATGTATGTTCAAGGTGTCTTTGTGTATGCGTGGTTTGTTGCAGTTCATTTGGAGTTTGCAAGCACATACAAAAGAAATGTTGAACAAATGCACTAAATCGCACAAATAAATCTTTGCTACCTCGTGTCCTTGGGGTTGAGCCGCTTCAGACGGAAGCACTTCATCGCAGGTGACAATGAAGGGATCCAAGCTTCCTTTGAGCCTGTTTGTTTACGATGTGGAAGCTTGGATCGCGTTCCTCAGAGTGCCCTTCTTTGGTTTGGTCTTTGCTTTGTGTTTCCTGTTTGTGGATCAAGATGAGGGACTGTAGTGAAAGGATGTCAAAGGGATTGTTCTTCTCCATCTCATCTCCAAGGAAACTCAACGCATGCCAGTTCGGGAGTACAGGCCCGCAGCAATCGGAGACTCAAATCAGTTGCTGGCTCTTATACCCTCGCAAAGCTGGTGGTACTTGCAGGGGTCAACATGTTAAAATCATCTTGGATATTTTCAGCTCATCCTCCACCACAGGCTGTGCTTGGCCGGCCCAGAAGTAAGACCTCTTATGATCTCTTCTAGGTAGCATGTCTCTGGTGACAAAGGTAGATGTTACAGATATTTTGATATTTTGATATGTTCTGTTTGACTATTAGAAAGCAATAGGCTATATATAGCCAAGGGTATGCTTTGATTGTGTGCCCGACTTTGTCATGTCCTGTCGTGATCCTGTCCGCCTTTGTCCGCGCTGTCAGCAATCATTTGGAGTGGAATGTGCGGCAGCGCTTCAAAGCCCGCCAGCTCTTCGAGGCAGGTTCCAAAGTTTTCTTTGATGTTTCTTGATGTTTAGTTGTTTGAATCTTTTCTCCCGAAAGCTCATGCGAAGGTTTCCTTCGAAAGAGCGGCTGCCAATCATATTCTTCGTCATCATCACAATACTAATCTTCGTTTTCATCACCATCACCATCACCTTCACCATCATCACCATCACCATCATCACCATCATCATCATCATCGTTCTCTTCGTCATCATCATCATCATCATCATCATCATCATCATCATCATCATCATCATCATCACCATCACCATCACCATCACCATCACTATCACCGTCACCATCATCATCATCATCATCATCATCATCATCATCATCATCATAATCATCATCATCATCATCATCATCATCATCATCATCATCATCATCATAATCATCATCATCATCATCATCATCATCATCATCATCATCATCATCATCATCATCATCAGCATCATTGTCATCATTGTCATCATTGTCACCATCCATGTTTTTCTTCTTCTGCTCCTTCTCCTTCTCCTTCTTCTTCTTCTTCTTCTTCTTCTTCTTCTTCTTCACCATCACCACCATCATCATCACCACCACCATCATCACCACCACCACATCATCATTTGTATCATCATTTTCATCATCATCATCATAATTATCGTCATCATAATTGTCGTCATCATTTTTTATCATCATCATCATCATCATCATCATCATCATCATCTTCTTCTTTTTCTTTTTCTTCTTATTCTTATTTCTTCTTCTTCTTCTTCTTCTTCTTCACCACCACCATCATTGTCATCACCACCATCACCATCACCATCATCATGGCCTTCATCATTGCCATCATCATCAACATCATCACCATCATCATGACCATCATCATGGCCATCATCATCAACATCATCACCATCATCATGACCATCATCATGGCCATCATCATCATCAACATCAGCACCATCATCAGCACCATCATCATGGCCATCATCATCAACAGCTAGACATTTACAACTTCACATTTACAACTTCACATTTGCAGATGTGTAGATACAAGTGTGTTCTGTACATCTCCATATTCAGGTGTACAGATGTAGGGGAAAACAGTTAAAGCTTCTGTTTGTACATGTACCTGTGTGTACAAGTTCTCTGTGTGTAAAAGCACCTGTGCGTAAAGCATGTGTGTGTGTAACACTTTCTTTGTGTCAAGGCTTCTGTGTAAATGCTTCTGTGTAAGTGTTTCTGTGTGTAAAAGCAACTGTCTTCAAGCGCTTCTGTATGTCAAAGCTTGTGTGTGTGTGTGTGTTTGGTAGAGCACCTGCGCCTAAAGATGTTTGTGCCTAATGGTTTTCTGTGTGGAAAAGCACCTGTGTACAGTGTAGAAGTTTCTTTGTGCAAAGGTTTTCTGTGTGTAAACTCTTCTGTATGTATCTGTGTGTGTACAGGCACCTGTGTGTGTGAGAGTTTTTGTGTGTAAAAACTTCTGTGCGTAAAGCCTTCTGTGTGTAACCGGTTCTGTGTGTGTAAGAGTTTTTCTCTTTGTAAAGGTTTTTGTGTGTAAAGGCAGCTGTGTGTGTGTAAAAGTACCTTTATATACATATATATATATATATACATATATAAAAGCTTCTGTGTGTAAAAGTTCCTGTGCGCAGAAGGATCTATGTGTCCAAACACCTATGTGTAACAGCTTCTGTGCAAAAATTTTCTGTGTGTAAAATGTTCTGTGTACTGTGGTTTCGCAAGGCACCTGCGGTTAAAGGCACCTGTGTGTCAAAGTTTCAGTCTGTAAATGTACTAGTCTGTAAAAGTTGTTTGTGTAGGAAAAAAATGAGTGTAAAAGCAACTGGGTGTGAAAGCGGCATCTGTGTGTCAAGACTTTTCTGTGTAAAAAGGAAAAATATTTCTGCGTAACAGCGGTTGCGTGTAAAAGGTTTTGTGAGAACTAGCCTTTGTCTCGAAAAGACTTCACAATTGTGTGAAAGTGTTTGTGTGTAAAGGCGTTTGTTTGTCTATTTGTTGTGTGCAAGCTTTAGGATCACCATCATCATCATCATCATCATCATCATCATCATCAACACCGCCATCACTGTCATCACCATCATTATTGCCACCAACATCATGCCATCGTTTTTATCATCGATATTATTTTGCCTTTTGGAAGGAACCCTTGGCGTTTGTGACTCGTCTTTGGAAAGAACATTTGACATTTGATGTTTGTCTCCTGGTTTCCTTTCGGGCCACACTGTCATCTAGTGTTTTCTTGTTATATCTTGTCATTTTTGTTGTCTTCACAATGTGCGACAATGTACAGTTGTGCAGCATTCATCGGCAGTCTGCATCTCTCTAAGTTCTGAGCGAACTTGGCACGCAAGAAGTATTTATTATTGCACGCAACATGCAAGCTGAGTCAAGCAAGCTCAACCCTCTAATGTTCACGCACAATTCAAAGAGTCAAGTCATTCTTCTGAAAGACCGAACCAAAGCATATTCTGGAGCAAGACAAATCGTATCTTGGCAAGTGGGCCCCCACTCCCACGCAAGTGTTCACGACGTTTTTATCTACATACAGCTGGGACAAGGGCATTTTAGCAGCGCCTACTCCTCCTACAGTTTGTATAGACCCAAACCAACAACATATTATGAAACATACTGGGCAACACAGGCCTCCCAAAAATCTATCATTGATCACGGCAGAGGAAACGGTTTGCAATGTGTTCACTGGCTCTGTGACGCCTTCGTCGGATCGTTGGTCTCAAATGCTCGCAGTGAGCTTTCAACACTGGCACAAAGCAGAGGTTTAGAACATTGCCTAAACATTGCCAAGCCAGAGATACTGGTAGTGCTCTCTTTTGTTTAGGCGGCTTATACGCTGCTTGTTGATCTTAAGACTAGCAACTTCTCCGCAATCTGCGGATATGTCCTGATTTGATGTCTTAATCTTGTGTCAGGAAGACATGAAGACATGATTTTGCACATCTTCGTACTTCTTTGGAAAAGCTTAGAAAGGAGGCCAATGGCAACGCAGAAATAAGGCTAGCACAAAAATGTTTGAACAGAAAAAATGGCATCGCGTTCTCTTATTCACCCTTGAACTAGTCCGTACCCCGCCGATGAGCTTGCGCATTCTGCGAAGACTTGATTTTGCGAACTGACCTTGATGCACTGACCATCGTTGATTTGTGTAATTTGCATTATGTTTCTTTGTGATTTCCCGGGCATTCGCTGTGTTTTGCTTTGTGTTGCTTGAAAAGTGCAGGTTGAGAAGACAAGAAAATGGGCCTCAGATGTCAACATTGTCCTCCCGACTTTGTGATAACACTGAACATGTAGGAGCAAAATCACAAGCCCTCAGTATAGCCCTCATATGGCGTTTTGCACTGGTTGCATTCTCTCTTCCACTACCCGGCACTACCCACAATGATTTGGAATCAGCAAGGCTTTGCACTGTTGTGCAATGTCGACTGTGCTTTGTTCCGGCATATTTGCCAGGTTCAAGATTTTGTCATCCAGAGCGACGATGTGAAGCTGATGCGCAAAGTCTACACTACCGACTTCCAACAACTATTCAACATGGGGTGCCTTGTAATATGAAGAC
>BGPT01000035.1:293581-301081 GCA_003297045.1 Symbiodinium sp. clade C Y103 | reverse complement strand
TCCCAACATTTCCGATACCGGAGTGGGAAACTGCAATGATTCAGCCGCCCTAAAAAAGTGGGAAGCTGCATGCGCAGAAAACATGGAAATGAGGCCGGAGTCAATATTGATTATTGATTGATCCATGCTGTTTACACACTCCACTTTGTCAAAGGGCAGCTGAGTTTCATCGTGAAGCGATGGTAGAAGCAATCCAGTTTCACATCCAGACCTTCCAGACGACAAGTTCTGCGCTTGGTCACCGAAAAGGTCTTGTGATGTATTCAAACATCGACAGATTAGACAGGATATTTGGTTTCTTGCAATTCTTCAGCTGCCATTCAGTTTAGACTCTAGACGCATGTGCAGGAATGTGCAGATTGCGTAGCCTTTAGCGACATATACATTCACTTCCCAAAGTCAGCCAGCGTGGGCAAACATATGCCTTGAAATGCCAGATCTGTACGACAACTGCAGCCTCAGCGATCTCTATCACCGCACTGGGTAAAATGTGGTGGCAATATGTGGCAAGTGATGGCAAGTGGACACACCAACTTGGACGAAGCGACTGAGACATTCAGAGATTTGATATCTAGAAGCCAATCCATCTATACAAATGTGTGGCAATGCAAAGGTGAGACCATGAACAAATGCACCATGTTTTTGGGTTTACAGATTGTATCATATTGTATCCAGAATTCACATGAATTGAGGAGGCAACCTTTTTATGTCACTGCTTCATAATCTGTTGTCTCACTCTTCCTGAATGCCACTTGTAGCAATTCGAAGCATACGTAGCATTTACAACACTGGTATCGGAACAAATGGATGAAATGGATGAAATGGATGAAATGGATGAAATGGATGAAATGGATGAAATGGATGAAATGGGTTGTCAGAGCATAGGTGCAATAGCTCCATGGCATTGCTGCAGAAGCTTGTTGCAGCCAGTTGTAGCCTTTCAGCCCATCAATTGCCCAGCCTTGCTTGACCCATCTTGACCCTACTTAGCCATACTTTTTCGCTACAGTAATTCAGCTTGCCATTTGTTAGCATAATCATTTGCAGAAGCCATGTGACTACATTCTATGCTGGAATCCAGCAGAAATCTGATGTGGATTTCTCAGAACCAAGTTCGCTGGTTGCCGAACTTCAGTCTTGTCTCCATCCAAGATGCGCTGGTTGGTTTTGCTATCTATATGAATCTAATATATGTATATTCTTTAGTAGTTGAAAATCGTTGAAATATGTTGAAAAAAAGATTTTAGTAGGACCCTGGTGTGCCTTGTTTACGGCAAAGTGCTTGCATAGCACCTCAAGTTCCCTGGCCAAGTCATGCAGTCGGCACAGTCGGCACACGGTCTAAACTTCCTGAGCAGCCATTGCGACACCTTTGAGGTCAGGAATGGTATATCAAGCAGAACCACGGGCAGGCTACTTCTGTGAGTCTTGAGACGAGTTGACGAAGAGAAGATGCCACGGACGGATTGCCATTTGGAATTTGATTCTTGCCACGAGTCTTGAACTTTCAAGAGTCAACATCGTCACTTGTCTGAAGTTGAGAGTGTGTGTGTGTGTGTGCGTGTGCCTCTGGTGGAGTCTACTCTCCAGTTCTTTGGCGCACGCAATCGATCAATAGACTACATAGCCACGGTCGCAGTCCCAGTGCCAGTCGATGGCATCTGTGCGGCAATTGTTTCATATTGGTTCATATTGGCTCTCATGATGCCTTCCTGACCTCCGGGACAAGCTCTTCCTCTTTCAGGGCCTCAGTGCAAGTACTTAGTGTATTAGGTGGAAGATGGTCAAAGTGCTTTTCTGGACGTGGAAGTTTGTTCTCCCAGCGAGCGTGTTTATTGCAAGGTTCGATGTATACCAAACAATGGCGGCAACTGCGACACTGGCTGGGACAGTCAGGTCTTATGTGCAGCTTGACCGCATGCGCTTTGTTTTCGGGGCTCTTGAATGCAATTTCGAAAATTTTGTAGGGAAAAAGGGCGGTGTTTATGGCATGTTGTGAAAGCTTGATTTTTTTACCTTTTGAGTCATTTAGAACTCAAGATACTGATCTTAGATGTTGATTCGTTCTCTCAAAACGGCATTAGACTTGCGCATTTGCATTTATGTTGCAGTCTTAGTATCATCCGCGGAATCCATGATGCATTGATGTTGTTGCTATGAAGAGAATTGCAGGTGATCCGTACAGTCTGATCATGACTTGCCCTGAGTGATTTTTTAATGGAGATCTTTGAGCCAAAGCAACTAAAGCACAGAATGTATACATTGAATTGACTCTTGTTTTTCATGCATTCTTTTGCGGGCCATCATTATTTGTATGTGAGCGTTCATGCTTATTGCATCTTATTGCAACATATTTGCAACAACCAAGGGCACTTTGTTGTTCAAACTGTTTGTATTTGACCGAGGTGCTGCAGCTTGCGGCTTTGCGGCAAAGTTTTCTTCAAAGGCTTGCGGATTTTGCGACGTGGGACGAAGTGGGAGTGCAATTAGATGTTGTCAGGCAGCGTTGGCTGTACTATTCAGGTTAAGGTTGGGATATGAATGGATGTGATACAGTGGTACGTGTCAAAAGACTGTTCCTTCAAGTGTGTTGGATGTTGAGGGCCTTCATGAAATGTGGCCTGTGTTCTTTGTACGGTACCTTGAGAAATGTTGCTTTGTATTGGAAGATCTTGAGCCTGAGACTTGCGATCAGGTGCAGGTCATTGGCAACATGAAATCGCCCGAGTTTAGCTGGGCTTAGTGCGCTTTATGTACGCTTTATTAATCTTTAGTGTTTAGACAGATCTAAAGATTTTTAAAGAGCATGAAAAGCAGCCTGACTGTGTGCAGTGCGGCTGCAGGATCCAGAAATCAGGTAAAAGAGGTCAAAGACTTCTTGAAACACCCTGACTTCCAGAGAGGTTATGTAAATTCCTCTGACTTCCTGTCCAACTCTTCAGGGCGTGCTTTCAGGATCTTGAGACACATAGACATGAGAGACCATGAGAGTGCTGGAACATTGCTACAATGTTTGGAATTGTTTGGATCTATTCAAAAATTGTTCACATCTAAACTTGTGGTTATCAAGACTCTGCTATGAATGTCTGATATTGTGTCCAAATGCAACGTACTACGATATAGTGTGTACTATATACATGTATATGATTGTATATGTACATACAATGATTGAAATGAAGATATGCATTCGATCTATGAATCATGTATGTACATGCTCACTCTTGCATCTCTATTTCTTACCATATATGCAGAGAGCTGGTCTGGTCTGATATGGTCTTCTTTGCCGATTGTCATGTCGTTTCACATCATGCAATGTGAGTATAGACTTGCATATGTAATACTCTTGTGGTAGATCTGAAGAAGTTTGATTTGTTGTGTCCACCACCATAGAATCTTACCACTCTTTGGAGAACTTGCCGGGAGAATTGGATTTTTCAAACATCCTCGCACGATGTCGCATGCAAAAAATCCACTTTGGATAGGTACAGAACTGGTATTGCAGGGGCACTGGATTCCTCCTGATTCCCATTGACTACAACTACACCATACTACAACTACGTGGAAACAGCCCAACTTGCAAAGGGCAATCATTCAAGCTGATGTTGAATTTCCATATGGTCTTGTCATCAGCATGGTCAAACACATCGCAGCTGGGGGGATCTGACAGGTCGGACCTCTCAACACACCTGTTCCCAGAGCCACCTGAACCCAGAATCCCATTCAACATGTCACATCCTTCTTCACCCAATTACCATCAGTTACCCATCTGATCCGGGTTTGCTGTTCTTCATGCCGCCAGAGAGTTCGACACCAGCTTGGCGCCTTCCCTCGCAGAAAGGCTCGGCCCGGCATGAGCGCAGTAATGTGCAGTACCAGTTTTGGTGTTGCTTCCATTGACATTGCACTGGTACATATTGATACCACTCTTGGACAGCACTGGGATATTTTGTATCATAGGCAACTGTCAGGCTGGATATGTTTCTATTGGAAGACACTGAAAGGACAAACTTGGGAGATTGCAGCAGTCTCACGATGACTTGTGTTTGTGTTTGTGGCAAAGGCTTGTCATCAGTCCGTAGACTTCTTTGTTTGGATTTGGATGGATCCCCACAACATTGTGTGGGGTTCTTTTTTTTTCTGCTCTGCACCCGGCGCTGCCGCCGCCTCCTCCTGGTTGAAGATGTGAAAACGGAGCTTTCGTGCGAGACTTCCCTCAAAAGCTGACAGTTGAAGATGTGAAAACGAAGCTTTCGTGCGAGACTTCCCTCAAAAACGGAAAGTTGAAGATGTGAAAACGGAGCTTTCGTGCAAGACTTCCCTCAAAGCTGACAGTTGAAGATGTGAAAACGAAGCTTTCGTGCGAGACTTCCCTCAAAAAGTGAAAGTTGAAGATGTGTGAAGCGTCATTTTGATTGCGCGGCCGATTCGAGCATGATCCCAGCACACCCGGGACCGTCTCGCACACGGTAGCGGCAAACCTTCCCCATCCATCTTGCAAGGCGCGTTTTGTCCTGCAAAGCACAGCAATCCGTGCATCCGCTAACTTTCAAAAACGCATTTTGTGCGACACTTCCCTCAAAAACTACTGAAAGTCGAAGATGTGAAAACGAAGCTTTTGTGCGAGACTTCCCTCACAAACTGCATGTTGAAGATCTGAAGACGAAGCTTTTGCGCGAGACTTCCGTCAAAAACTGAAAGTTGAAGATGTGAAAACGACGCTTTTGCGCGAGACTTCCCTCAAAAGCTGACAGTTGAAGATGTGAAAACGAAGCTTTCGTGCGAGACTTCCCTCAAAAACGGAAAGTTGAAGATGTGACATCCCTTGCTTCTGACATCCCTTGCTTGTGACATCCCTTTGCTGCCTTTGCTCTTGACATCCCTTTCTCTTGACATCCCTTGCTTTTGACATCCCTTGCCTTTGACATCCCTTTGCTTTTGACATCCCTTTTTCTTGACATCCCTTTCTCTTGACATTCATGTCTTTCCACATCCCTTGCTTGTGACATCCCTTTGCTCTTGACATCCCTTGCTTGTGACATCCGTTGCTTTTGACATCCCTTGCCTTTGACATCCCTTTGCTTTTGACATCCCTTGCCTTTGACATCCCTTTGCTCTTGACATCCCTTTTTCTTGACATCCCTTTCTCTTGACATTCATGTCTTTCGACATCCCTTGCTTTTGACATCTCTTGCTTTTGACATCCCTTGCTTGTGACATCCCTTTGCTCTTGACATCCCTTTCTCTTGACACCCCTTTGCTTCTGACATCCCTTGCTTCTGACATCCCTTGCTTCTGACATCCCTTGCTTGTGACATCCCTTTGCTCTTGACATCCCTTTCTCTTGACATCCCTTGCTTTTGACATCCCTTGCTTTTGACATCCCTTGCTTTTGACGTCCCTTTGCTTTTGACAAACTTTTGACGTCCCTTGCTTTTGACATCCTTTGCTTTTGACATCCCTTGCCTTTGACATCCCCTTGCTCTTGACATCCCTTTCTCTTGACATTTATTGCTTTTGACATCCCCTTCTCTTGACATTCATTGCTTTTGACATCCCTTGCTTTGTGACATCTGTTGCTCTGCGGATCACTTTTCGTTACACGGATGTATAGACTACTAAACTTCCTGTGATAAACCAACAGCGATTAAAAAAAAAGAATATATTGGCCACCAGCTTTGACCCCAACAGAATGGGTATGTCATCCAGGTGCGCCACGCAGGTAGGTTTCCAGTACCCGACACCTGGCTCTTCGTTGGCCACTCCCTGCTGTCAGGTAGAGTGGTCCCCTGCTTTTTTGAATTCTCTCAAAAAAAGAAATTCAGAAAACCCTGAGAAACAGGGCTTGACTCACACACTTGTATAGAAACGTCGCTATGAATTTCGTATCTAGAGTGCATTCGTCGTGCAACAACACTCCAATGTACCTGAAAAGACAAGGATTGAGAATNTGTATAGAAACGTCGCTATGAATTTCGTATCTAGAGTGCATTCGTCGTGCAACAACACTCCAATGTACCTGAAAAGACAAGGATTGAGAATGGGAAAGAAGCTGACGTTCCACAATCGATCGAATAAAATAAATAAAACGAAGATCCAGTCATTGTCCAGCAGTAATAAGTATCCAAAACTGAAATGGGCAGATTGCGACAACGGTGCAGTACAATGAAATCGTCATGCCGGTTCTTGGCTTAGCCGGTCGCCATATCGGATANAATAAGTATCCAAAACTGAAATGGGCAGATTGCGACAACGGTGCAGTACAATGAAATCGTCATGCCGGTTCTTGGCTTAGCCGGTCGCCATATCGGATAGAATTGCAGGTACGTCAGTGCTGGCCGGGCACTGATATCACATCCACTTGGTGCGGTCTTTGTTAGATGAGGCACACCAAGGGACCCTCATCGCCCTGCAATGACTAACAGAAAGAAGTTTTACCTCTATTCAGAGGTTACACACACACGCCCCGCCGTAGCGGGGCTGGACTGAGGGCCCGACGAATGAAATGAAAATGAGGATGAACCAGAAAGTGAAGATGAGGTGAAGATGAAAATGAGATGAAAAATACTTAACCGGAACCCAAGAAGGGGAACGCAAAAAGAAGAAAGGAGGAGAGAAACACTCACACCACACACACACACACACACCCAACGAGCCCAACAGGGCAAACCCTGAAAAGGGAAGGGAAGGAAAACAGAAGCACACAAACCGAACGCAACAAAACAGACCAACGAAGAGGGGGGGAGGGGAACGGAAGCGCCTAACCAACCTGAACAGCGAAACCTGCGCCAGACCTCGGCGACAACCCAAGAACCTAAGACACACCGGGGACACATGAAACTTAGGGACCCATGGGGATTAGTTAATAAAGAATGCACTCTAGTACAGACCGTGCAAGCGTCGTGATAAGGCTCAAAGGCCCTCTGCTGTCAAGTCAGTAGTTGCACACAATCGTGCCATGGACGGCTGAAGTGGTCAAATTGAATTACGTGCACAACTGACCTCACCAAAGCAACCAAAAAGAAGTAAACCACACCTGGAAAGCATGGCCTGTTGCCTGACAAATGCCATGACCTGTGCTGTTGACTCAGTAGTCGCTCGAACAAAGTTGAAAAAGGAGGTTTCCAGTCTCTTGCACAAAAGGGTGAATGCCAGGTCCAGCGGCCAGCTGTTCCAACACAGTTCGACATATTCGACGGCAGTGACAAAAGGGTGATGGCCAAAGACAGCGGCAAGTTGTTTCATCCAAAAGGGTGAGTCCCACACTGCGGGCAGCTGTTCAANTCGACGGCAGTGACAAAAGGGTGATGGCCAAAGACAGCGGCAAGTTGTTTCATCCAAAAGGGTGAGTCCCACACTGCGGGCAGCTGTTCAACACAGAGATTGATCGACAAGGTGAAAATCTGAAATAAGGCCAACTGTTCCACTTTACTTAGACGAATTACTATGTTAAAAAACCTCACTTCAGTATTCAAGTCGAAGCGTCGGGCGGTTTACCTAGAA
>BGPT01000035.1:268609-286868 GCA_003297045.1 Symbiodinium sp. clade C Y103 | reverse complement strand
CTCCCAAGTGCGTCTCCCAGGAGTGTCTTCCAAGAGTTTCATGCCAGGAGTATTTCCCAAGAGTGTCTTCCCAAGTGTGTCATGCCAAGAGTGTCTCCCCAAGATTGTCTCCTAGGAGTGTTTTCCCAAGAGTGTCATGCCAAGAGTGTCTTCTCAAGAGTGTCTTCCCAAGAATGCCATGCCAAGAGTGTCATGCNCAAGAGTGTCTCCCAGGAGTGTCTTCCCAAGAGTGTCATGTCAGGAGTGTCAAGAAGGTTTGTGTGAGCATTCGGGTTCGTGGGCTGCATCTTGTTTTATTGGGGTTTGATGCAAAGGTGCAGAGGAGCTTCCAACTTTGGTGGCATCTATGTCACCTGGCAATCTTGAAACAGTGTGAAATCGAGATTGGGAAGTTGTGCGAGATGGGCGAGGAGTCGCAAGGATATACGCTTCAAGAAGGAGATCATTGGAAGTGAAGGTCGCACATCATGTGCATTTCAAGAATTCCAAGCGAAATAAGCAGATGTATATTATTGTATACTAGTGTACATTGGAAGCAGACAGATTGTTCTGAGGTTGGATTTGGCAATCGAGGCAGAGCGCCTTCCACAGGTTGCAGTCACCTTGGCAGAACACGTCACTATGTGAAAGAACATTCTGCTTCCGAGATCATGTTCTGATCGCACTCGAGCATTCCAATCTACTTCCCACCTTGTTACTCTCTCATAAAAGTCACCCCGACTGATCCAAAATCTTGCGTTTAGGTGAGGGGGGCCTACCGGGAAAGTCGCCCCACCATGCATTTAGTTGCGGTGGAGCAGTTGCATGGGATAGAAAATGAATGAAAATGATGTTTTAGAAGTAAATACTGCTTCATTTAGCTTGTGTTTACGCTGGTGAACTTGTTGTTTTGTTATGCCTGGCTCATTCAGGTGACCGTCGAGTAAGTCCAGTGAAGCGGTTAAGTGTCGCCGTGCCGGGGGGGAATCGAGTAGTTGCTTCGATTCATCTACTTAGGTTGCTTTTAATGATTCTCACTGTATAGATCATGCCACATATGCTTGTTTCTACAGCAGCCGCATCCTTCCGGCGACACTGTTGCCGCTAACCTGTCGCTGGGCTGTTGCTGGGCCGGGGCTAACCGGCTGCTGCGCGGCTGCTGGGTTGTTGTGATGGCGGCCAAACCTCTGCTAGACTTCAGCCAAGCTGCTTCTAGATTGCTGCTGGACTGCTGATTGTTGCCGGGCTTGTGCTGAACTGCTGCTAGACTGTTGCAGACTGCTGCTTCTAGACTGCTACTCCATGACTCCTGCTCGGCTACTGCTAGGCTCAAAACTGCTACTTGACAAGACAGATGCTAGATTGCTGCTGCTGGGCTGCTGGGAAGCTGCTGAGCAGGTGCTGCCAAACTTCTTACGGCGGTTGCTGCTAGATTGCTGCAGGCTGGACTGCTCCAAGCTGCTGCAAGACTCCTGCAGATTTTAGTGTGGCTGCTGCAAATTGCTGGGCTGGTGGTGGGCTGTTGCTAGAGGGCTTGGAGGCTTCTGCGAAACTGCTGCTAGACTGCTGCTGCACCTAGGCAGCTGCTGATCCACTTGTGCACGATAGCTGTTCGACATTTCTCGATTCACAAAAGGTTGATGTGGCTCGACCTTATGACTGTAGAAGCCGCATCCTCTAGATTCTGGCCTTGTACTTTGTACGGCTTTTGGGAGTTGGGGTTTCCAAAGCTATTTTCTGACCTCGTTCGGGCATCGTTTTGGCCTCGTTTTTGACCTCCTTGGGAACCTGGGGATTTACAACCCTTTTGGGGGCTCAGGTCTACCATAATTTTAGTAGACTGGTTGGTTGAGGCAGAATCGGCTGGGGAATTTGATGCTATATCTGAAGAGAAGCAAGGTTTGGCCACTGAAATTGGCTCCAGAAATTCTTACATTTTAGAACGCAGGAGGTATCTTACCAAAACGTTCATGAATTGTGCGTTCAGATTGTGTTTTGAAGTCAAAAATAAGGTTTTAAAGATGTGTTTGTTATACTTTCAACATTGGAATTAGATGCGTTTTAGACCAAAAGAGATATCTTACTAAAACATGAATCACGCGTTCACATAGTGTTTTGATATCGAAAGATGTTGTTTTCTTAACCATTTTCCCTAGTTTGAAACCATTGGGGTGGCTTGCGTTCTCATGGTGTTTTGTAGGTTTGGGATCATAGTTTTTTGAATTTTTGCATGTTCGTGCTGCGTTTACAATGGGCGAAGAAGATGGGGTGACTTTTGCTGGCAGTTAGGGGGCGTAGTTCCATGCGGGAATGACAGTTGACTGCAACGTTGGGGAACTTCGCTGTCTGTGTGTAGCTCTTGCTGGACGCGCAGATGTCCGCAGCACATCTAAGGTGAAACTGTTGTGGTGCATCGCTACCACGAAAGAAGGAGCTTCAGTCTTGGACCCTAGACTCCACATAATATAGAGAATGTGATAGCTGTGTATGAATTTGCGAAGTAACCGATTTTGAGCCAACCATAGCCAATCTATGAAGCCAGACAAAGATGTACAGCCAAGAATGGACAAGCTGCTCAACGGCAAGGTATTACAAAATTTGGTTCTTGATTCGGAGTTTCTGTTTGATGCCAGAGATGCAGTTTCCCTTTGAATGCGTTGAATTAATCACACTCAAGCAACTTCATGAGCAGACCATCAAGTTCGGCAACCATCCCACACCGGTCTTGTGGGTCATGACGTTTGAATACCTGATCCGTTTCAGGGGTAGTCGGGGTCTGCTGGCAGTGTTGGTTGGTTTGTGCACAAAGCCGGGTGCTTCCTTCTGTTCAGGAAGTGTCTGATGCAGTACCTGTTATATTTGGATTCTCAGCTGCAAAAGCTCATGCTGGAGAGTCTTTGGTACTCCTGCTTTACCATGCTTTACCCACTTCTCAAATTCTGCATCAGCAAATTTATGGACCAATGGACCAGCGCTGCCATCACACAGACCGGCATGTTCCCATAATTTCCCACGGGGACTGGAAACACGTTCCGCTGTACGACTTCTTTGTCTCGGTTTGTGTTGCTTGCTGCGGCTTTCACGCATGCAATATCACGCAATGCAGGGGAGCCGCGTTCAAAACTGCCGGTAGACTACTTTAGTATCTGGTAAAAACTATTCACGGAAAACTTGAACCCGACCACACCCGCAAGCTTTTGCAAGCTTCGCACAAACTTGCGTTCGCGCAAGCTTCGCGCAAGCTCAAAAACATCTCAAAACTATCTAGTTTGAACATGTTTGAACCATTTGAAAACCCGGTCCAAACCCTGCTTTGCATCGCGCAAGCAAAAGCAGGCGAAATCTCAGTAAAACCTCTTTGCACAATCTCCTGCAAGCTCATTGCAAAATTGACCGCGCAAGCTCACGTTGTGGTCGTGCAAGGATGGCGCAAGGGTTTTGCGCAAGCAGGAATATTCGGAATAATGCCCATTTGTTTTTAACACCGCTCCAGATTTTTGTTTGACTAACAACTTCCAAACTTCCGCACATCAACATGGCTTAACGGTTTTCAATGGGCCTTCCAGATCTCTCCACAACAATTTGAGAGTGGCTTGGTCACCATGCCCTACACATCGCTCACTTTTGCAGGTGGTACTCGTAATGATTGACAAATTGAGTCTTTTAGTTTTCCCGTTGAGTTTCGAATAGAGGCTCCCGAATCTGCAATTCGCAGAACATGTAGAAAGAATATGAAGAATATATTTTCTACTTGATTCCTCATTCCATGTCACTGGAATCTGTACCAAGAATTGCCAAAAAGTCTTCACCAGAAAGTGAAAGGCGCAAACAATACGCATGTGGCTGTCCGTACATGGAGCTGTTTTCCCAATTTTGGGCACGCGGTGGCAAGAATACTTTTCCGTAACATTTCGCAGCAAGTGGAAGACAGCTTCTTTGCATAAATGCAATGATTCACACTCTCAATTCTTGCATTCTGAGCTTGTAACCCTGCAAATTCTGAGCTGACCATGCTACAGACCACGACCAGAATTCTTACCTTTTGACTTCTTACATCTTTTCACTTTGAGGTCCGTAAATCGATCAAAATCGCATGAAATGGCAACCGCAGAAACTTTGAAAACTGAACACTGCTCAAAATTGCTGAGCTGTTTTCTTGTTGCAGAATGTTGCAGCGCAATTTGCCTTTAGAGCCTTGACTCCAGGCATCCTTCGTGGTACTGAGGAGCAGCTATTGGAAGCTTGCACCACAGTCGGATTATAGTCGGATTACATCCCATTGGCCGCCATTGGCCCTTCTGGAATTTAAATGTGGCATGATGTGAACTGCACCACACAAGACTCTCTCCAGAGATATGTTTCTCGCGCAAAGACGAATCCATTTGCCAGAATGTTGTTCACTGGTTAGACCTGTCGTCCACAAAGTCGTGCAAGCCGTCTGTTTGAGAGCTAGGCGCTGCTTTCAGGATCCTCAGAGAGAGAATGCACATGCTATGGAGATCTCACTTTTGGCATGCTTGGACCTTTTTTGCAGGATGTATTGCTAGCAGCTCCAGCGTTGCAGTTTCTGGATCAGATGGGACACACAACGCCGAAGGTCTTGGCTGATCAGTTGTGCAAGGCCATTGGGTGGAACGGTTTGCTGGCTACAGTGGCACTGATTGTTACTTTTTTGATCTTTTTTGTATATGTGTTCTCTTCTCGGGAGCCAAATTATGAGTTTAGTATTATAGTTTAGTTAAGTTCCCACAGGGCACAGATGCCAAAAGAAAGCAGACAAGCCAGCATAGTTTACCGACATCTCACATGTCTTGCTGTCCTGCTCATCAAGAGACCACCTTACTTCTGTCGAGATGCAAAGAAGGATTCAGCAAGGGTGCAACTAGGCTGGGTTTCACATATCATGCGTGCCTAGACATTGCCTTTGGACGTCTTAGTTGAGACAGCACTGAATAATACTGAATACGTATTTGCGCTGGCTAATTCGATCCTATGCAGACTCGTGCTTGTGATACAGTGCTGGCCTGTCACTCATTTATATGCACTCATTTATATCATTTAGAATAGTTTATACTGTAATATACTGTAATCATATTGATGATACAAGGTGGGGCTTGAAGGAATTTGCAAGTTGGCGGATTGTTGGTACTCTCCTTGACAGCTTCAGGCTAGAGATAGTTCGGAAGCTTGGGCTGGGTGAGAAGAAGATGTGACGGATGTGATAGGCAAATGCTCCACAGCTTCTTCTCCGCTGTCTATGCCGCTGGTCCGACTGCTTCGAGATCGTCTCCAGCATCTCGGTGTGAGAGAAATCTGTGAGAGCACCCTGAAAAGGGAGAGATGGCAAGAAAGACTATGAAAGACAATAGCATCACACTTGCATCACTTACAAAAGACTTGCAACAACACACGAAACGAAAAAAAAAAAAGCGTCTTGCCAGAGCACCTGCTTTCGGGCCCAAAGCTCCAAACTATTGTCCAACTGTCGCACGTTCCTCAGAAAAGATGCAGCTCGGCACACTTGACATGGTTCTGCAAGCTGTGGTTCAGGATATGTTTTGAGGATACTTGACGGACGTCATTGCGAATTGTAATTGCTTAGATTTCATTAGAGTAGTACTCAGAGTCAAGGATTAGAATTGTCTCTTCCAGTCATTCACAGGTGCACCGTGCGTCGCTTTGATTCGCTTCCTAAGGTTTGCTCAGCCTCTTCACTTTTGCTTCTTGGCACCGTTGCTGTAGCGTGATGCAGGAGCACGGCCTGGCCTTGGTTCCATTGAATCGCCATTGAGTTATTCATATAAATTATGTATAATATTATATATTGTGTATTATTTTGTTATATTGAGTTTCTTCTCTGGGTGAAATTATGATCCAGGGAAACAATATGGAGTTCGAACTCTTGAGACAACCCCATAGTATGTCTCAGGGTTTCTAGTGAATTTCATTCAACTTCTGTTTTTTCCAGAAATTAGCACCAAGGCATTGAGTATCTCATGTCATCGGACCGTGATGGCAGCACGACATTCTGGACCTGGGATCTTCACCGGCTTGAAATTGCCGCAGGCGCGATGAAATGGAACCCTTTGGAGTTGGGAGTCGGAGCCATATCAATTTACTGACAGCAAGAATTGCTAGGATTGGGGAAGATGATCAAAGATGCCTCCGTGCCCATCATTGCCCATCATTGCCCATCAATCACAGCGCTAGACTCCGCTGCTATACTTCCATCAGCTTCGTTCCTTCTGGAAATGGCTTGATTCTTGCGTCGCTGGGAAAAAAAATGTACTAGTAACCCAATTGTTGATTGCATTCTTGCAGAACGGGAGAAGGTCTTACAAGATCTCTTCGACCAGCACGTTTCGCGGTCTTTAGCTCTTCATCGTTTGTCAAAGTTTGTCAGGTGCTGGAGCATATTGCACAAAGAGAAATAGAAGGCCTCGACACTCAAGAGATCATGGCTTGGAGCGTCGCAAGGAAGAAGGCCTCAAGCCTGGCACGCCACTTGAATCTTCGAAGCCAGACGCTGTGAGAGACATAGACAATATGCGACAATCGATGACAATCACCAAATATTAAAGATGCGAGCGCAGGATGACACATCGTAACCTGTTTCAATCGTCTTAGGATGAACCATCATTGAATAGAATCACTCTGGTCAGTCAGAACATTCTTGCACGGACCAAGGTGAATGGAAAGGCATCGGGGACCTTTTGACCAACACTTGACATTGGATGGACAATGCTGGAGTTATGGTAGATTAGCCACTGGCAAACCCGCCACGAGGAGTGTTGATTTGATTTGGCTTGTTCGGCACTGGCCAAGATGGGCGCTTCAAAGATCCTGAAACGAAGCGCCGAACTACTTGGAGCATGACGAGCCTGAGCTGCTGGAAAAAGTTTTTTGCACACTGCTACGGATGCAGCTCCGATCACCCTGTAACTGTATCTTGATACTTGTTGACATTTGTAGAAAGTGTTGCGGGCATTAGTAGATGACATTGGGCCTTTGCGGATGAAGACCGAATGGAAATCCTCGGGGGAGGTGGACGACAGGCTGGACGTGGTGACTAGAGAAATGTCTTGAGCCGATGGAAAGCACTGATCCTACGTCAACTCTTGGCAACGCCTATGGCAGAGGACCCTACGGAGACTTTGTAGAAAGCCAAATTCAAATTGAGAGAGGAGGATGGACGACGGAAATTGCACCAAGTGCATCCCAGTTCTTTGTAATCTTCACACAGCTTCAGATGTCCAAAATGACATCTTACAATTTCTTATAGAGCCAGAGAAGTTAAAAGAGCAAGGCCATATCAGAATGCAACTGTTGTCAGCCTTCAAGCCGCACCTGAGTTTTACTTTCTCTTTCTGATTCGTTTTGGTGGTTTCGTGTCCAGTATTGCCAGGTCACGTACCACTTGGTTGCGAATTTGGAGAAGCCAGCGTTCAAGGCATACTGCATTTGGAAAGCCTATGGAGAGGCCAGCCTGAGTCGAACCACCAATGAGAGGAGACTTAGTGGATAAACGGCAAGGGTCAGCTGATACTAGCAACCGCATTCTTTCAAATTTATGGCAGTTTGTGTAGGATTGCAGTAGTCGGTGCTCGCTTGCCCTGTTAATTAAAGGAGTGTGGACAACCGTGACAAAAAGATGGTTCTGATAAGTTGATCCTTCCACTCAGAGACGTGGAGGACTTGGAGACAAAGGCAGCATCGTTATATATAAGATGTTATAAGTTATAAGGCGACTTAGTCGCCTGATTTCTGAACTGAGGGGTATATAGACCTAATACATCCTAATACCCAAGATGCAGGTGCTACGTGGTATGGAGCCAGAAAAGGCTACAAAGTTCAGACGTGTGTTCCGGGCTCGGAGGGGCTCAGGCATCGTAGACACCATGACGCTTGCTTTGTCAATTTCGTGTGGTGAACAAACTTCATCCTGGGCAGGATTAGGCCATGTTAAATCATCTCAGGCCATCCTAGGCCTAGTTTTTCCGAAGCACACCCAATAGAGAAGCAGCGAGCCAAAGCAAATCTTGCTTCGGTGTCAAGCAAGGTTTGGGCGGAGGTTACTTGCTGGCTTGCCGAGATCCCAGCTACCGCGTTGACGATGCGTCATGCCACGGTGGTACAAAGTGCATCAAACTGTGAATCGCCTGCCCAGTGCCATCCTCTGCCCATCAAGTGCCCACATCCACCGAAAACTAGATATATATAATTTGTGTTAATTATAGTCTAAAATGAGACCCCCTGAGAAAAAGACAGCCTTAGCCATCCTCAACCTAGGTTGAAAGACATTCCAGCGCAGCCACCGCAAATCAAAGCATCTCCGTCACAGGCGCACATACTATGCCTAGACAACCAGATCTCATTTGACAATGGTTTCTGCATTGTTTTTCAGGGAATTGACCCACCTTAGTATCCCGACAGCAGGCTCAGAAACAAACAGTATCTTTACATCACATCAATTTATGCCATGTTTTTTCTTTAAATATGTCTTTTCTTTCAGGCTGCAGGCTGGAGCAACTTTTCCAAACAAGGTGTTGCGATGCGCGCATAGTTCGGAAAATCAGTTCATGAAAACAACAGCCAAGTTGATGTTTGCTGTTCAGCTACTTGCATTACTGCACGTATACCTAGGATTGAGCTGTTTTTATTTCAGAAGCAGAGTTTTTCCTTTGTTCTGTGGTCAGAGAGCCACAAAACAAGGTTTAGGGCTTGAGGTTATAAGATGTTATAAGCCCAAAAGGCTTTGCAAGGTTCTAGGCTTCCAGGTTGCCGCCAAGGCTAGGGAGCTCTAAGATTTAGGGTTTGATCAAGTTTGATTCACAAGATTCCGGGCGGGCTACGGCAAGGTTGTGCAAGGCCTCCAAGAAGTTGAAGAAAGGGTTGCCACGAATTTGACAGTTCAAGAAAGAGTTGTGGGATGTTTGGAGCATGATTTTGAAAGCCGCACACTGTAGTGCTGCCGGATTGGTCGGAATAGGAGTTTGCTGTCACGCTTCAGTCTCTTAGCATGGTACTGGTGCATCAAAAATCATCAACCGCTCCCGGCGGCTCCAACTGGAATGCTTCTGGAACCTTGGAATCTTGATTCCTGGACCGTGGAATGCTGGAAGTTGGAACCCTGGAACCTTAAACGACGGTGGAACCATGGAAGTTTTGGAAGCCCAGAAAATTTCAAGGAATCTTGCTTGAACCCTGTGAAACCCTGGAACCGTCCCGATCCAAGACCTTGCCCAAAGTTGCGGCGACCCTGTCCAACTCTTTCGAACCTGGTAGAATTTTAAAATCTTCCAGAATTCGAGCAAACCTTGTAGTACAACTCTGGCTGAAGCCTCGCAAGACCTCATCCGGACCCTTGGTGAACTTTCCCATACCCCAGTCAAAACTTTTCCTGGGAACCCTTCTTGAAATGCCACAACTTCATCACACTTCTTGGAATGCTAGAACTTCTGCGCAACTTGATGGGAAACTTCTTGAAATCCTGCTGGAACCATGCGGCGAGTAGCCCCAGTTCCAAACACTGAAGCTCTGCAGTCTACAGTTTCTGTTGGAAACAAGAAGCTGAAACCTGTTGGAACCTTCCCTGGAAACTGACCTGGGAAGCTTGCTTGTAGACCTTGCTCGAAAACCGTGCCTCGGAACCTTGCTTCAGAACTCTGCTTAGGATCCTTGCTTAGGAACTTTCCACGGGAATCTTGATTTTGAAGCTTACCTTGCTCGGAAACCTTGTTGGGAAACTTGTAGACTTTATTTGGGAACCTTGTTTGGAAAGTGGACTGGGGAACCCTGGAGCCTTTTATATACTATTACAGAAAACCCCATAGCATTCCGCTGCTAGGGGAAAAGTGTAAACTCACACAAGTTGAACCACAAGAAGAGGGTGACTCTGTGTCAGGCTGCGCTCATCATCAGTCAGTTGCAGGCCTGGCAAAGACATAAAAACAGTCCAGAGATGACCAGAGACAAAATGGAGACAGGAGCAGAAAGGCAACAAATGCCTTGATTTGACTTCTGATTTTCTGGAAGTGCCAAATGCACGTGGGTAAATTCTAAGAATTTCACAACCTCGGACGTCAGTCTTGGTGAGTGGACAACCTGCGCCTTTGCCCCTGGTTTCTCTTCATTTCCAGTGGCAGTATTGGCTATTGCATGAATGGGCACTGCTGTGCCAAGTTTCAAAGTTTTAATGGTCCGTCAGGCGGCATTTGATGCCTTCATTGCAGCTGGTTTGTGTACAAAGGCAACATTACAAGTTGACGATGCTCCATTCTCAGTTCTGGTGTGTCTTTTTATCCTTGCGCTTTCCTCGGTGGAGGGACTGGAAATTGCAAAGGTTCTGGTAGACATTTGGGCGACTGGAGGAAGTCTCGAACTCGTGCTGCCAGTACTGGTTGAAGGCCATCACCCTCCTGAGCAAAACCTTCAAAGACATTCAAAGACATTCAAGAGCAGTGAAGTTCCACGCTGATTGACTGTGTTGGCACATTTTCCGTCTTGGTCCAGAGAGAATCTTTGCTTGGCGGCTAGCGTAAAGCCATGCTCTGCCATAGTTCGACCAGTGCTGCCACTGCAGGAGACCCACTTGTTGATGCCCAACTGTTGTTGTCGGAGGCCAAAAACCAAAACGAAGCTGTAAAGGGGGAGGAATTGGCCCTGTATTATTTGCCAGAGTTGAACGAAGCATTGTAAGAAATGATTCCCAGCAGAGTCATGCATGTCATGGACTTTGATGCTGGTACTAGTATGCTACTGGTGAAGTTTGTATCCTTCAAGATGTTTCTCGCAGTTTGCTGAAGTGACAGCAACTACGGCAGTATATCACGAACGCTAGCTTTTGCTAGCTGAAGTCCCTCTTGCTTTAGCAAGGTATTGGGGTCAGATTCCCCATCCTCTGCATCATTGGTATCCTTCATAGAGCATGGTTTAAGGAGTCTCCTACCTACCTATCCCCTCTATCCTATCTAATTATATACTTATCACGCTATCTAGCATATCAAGCCTATCTATCCTATCTATTCTCGATCTATCTGCCTATCTATCTATCTATCCATCCATCAATCCATCTATCTGTCTGTCCGTCTGTCTATCTATCTATCTATCTATCTGTCTATCTATCTATCTATCTATCTATGTCTCTACCTACCTATCTACCTGTCTATCTATCTATCTATCTATCTATCTATCTATCTATCTATCTATCTATCTATCTATCTATCTATCTATCTATGTCTCTACCTATCTATCTATGTCTCTACGTACCTACCTACCTACCTACCTACCTACCTACCTACCTACCTACCTACCTACCTATGTATCTATGTATCTATGTATGTATGTATGTATGTATGTATGTATGTATGTATGTATGTATGTATGTATGTATGTATGTATGTATGTATGTATGTATGTATGTATGTATGTATGTATGTATGTATGTATGTATCGATGTATCGATGTATCGATGTATCGATGTATCGATGTATCTATCTATCTATCTATCTATCTAGCCATCTATCTATCTATCTAGCTATCTACCTATCCAGCTATGTCTCCCTCTCTCTCTATCTATCCCAGCTATGTCTCCCTCTCTCTCTCTGTATCTATCCATCCATCCATCTTTCTATCTATAAATCTATCTACCTCTCTCTCTCTCTCTCCATCCAGCTATATATCTATCTATTTATCTTTCTATCTATCTATCTAGCTATCGATGTATCTATGTATTGGTGTATCTATGTCAAAAAATGCGCCACTGTACTTGCCCACTTTATTTTCAAGTCCAGCTCCCTGCCGAGCTAGCTTTCGTCCCTTACCCCTGGGCCTCGTGCTGCTGTGCGATTCATTTTGGCATGAAGACTTGGGCGAAGCAGGAAACGACGACGCCAGTTTTGCCTGATCCAATCCAAGCTGCACTGGTTTCGTGGTTGGAGGAGGAGAGCGCTTGTGAACACTTCAGAGCATTCGAATTGCTCTCTGTATCCCAGTTTTGGCATTATGATTTCAGCCAATGCTGGGTGATTCCAGCATATCTGTCTATCTATCTACAGTATCTGTCTATCAATCAATCTATCTATTTGTATATCATTGTATATCTGTCTCAATTTAATTTGTTTTAGTTTAATGTGATCTATATAAATCTGATCTCAATCTAATCCAATATATATCTTATCTTTATCTTAATCTTGATCTAGTCTACTCGAATCTAATCTTTGATCTACTCCAAAATGTGTATCTACAATATAGTATATAATATAGTATATAATATATATAGTATATAATATATAATATATAATATATAATATATAATATATAATATAATATATAATATATAATATATAATATATAATATATAATATATATAATATATATAATATATAATATATATATAATATATATAATATATATATATATATAATATATATAATATATATAATATATATATATAATATATATATATAATATATATAATACATATAATATATATAATATATATAATATATTATATATGAAATATAATATATGATATATATCATATAATACATTATATATATAATATATATTATATTATATATATTATATAATATATAATATATAATATATAATATATAATATATAATATATAATATATAATATATAATATATAATATATAATATATAATATATAATATATATGATATATGATATATAATATATATGATATATGATATATAATATAAATTATATTATATATTATATAATATATATACATGTATATTTACACGATATTATGAGATATTACGAGCATAAGTTTTGATAGTCGTGAATGTTGTTGGATGGTTGTTATGTATATGATATGTATGCACATGTATGCGGCATGCATCCGCAAGCGTTTTTGTTTGAAGCATTCCGAAAGACAATTCAAAGCTCCGGACACCGCTTGACACCGCGTGGAGCTTGAGGCAGGACCTGGATATGCGTCTTTGCAAACGTACTACGTCAGATGCTAAGAAACCCCAGAAATGTTCAGACTACCACGTAGGAGTTGTACGAGCATATTTTAATGCTGGAATTTGAGATCATATCCGAATCTCATCCGTTCTTCCACATTCTGCGGGCATGATCTTTGTCCGACAATTTTGTGGAATCTTTCTTACTGTTTAGTTTGCTCAGAGCGTAGCTCTTTCATCTGGCATGTAGTCATGCCTTTGCAACTTGCAAGGATCTACTGACATCTAACTATATCTAACTAGAATCTAGTGACTCCAGTTGGCTCTGTCTAATGCCACGCTTAGGTCAACTCACGCTGGCGCGGCCGGACAGAGTACTCCAACATGGTGTCAGCCTTGCAGCATCTTGCAGCCTTGGAGCCTTGTTTTGTCGTATTTTGTCGTTCATCTCAAAAACTTTCGTTTCATCTTTGTTTTGTTTCAAGTTACGGGTCCAGAGACTTGTGAGAGCGCATGGGAGTGCCAGGTATGTTCCAAAGCAACGACTATTTCAACTTACTTTGCACAGGCAGACGTGAGACGTCACTTGCATGGGAAGACACTTGGTGCATTTGCTTTGTGTATCATGGGACTTGCATAGTGAATAATGGATCTGAGTCACCCAATCACTCGCGTTGAGAGTTGAGTATCTAATTTGTTTGATGCGCATGCCATGCTGTTTTTTGTTTCCTTCTTCTCCTCGGAAGGTAGCAGAAAATTGATTCATTTGAAGCTGGGCGAGAATATGTGGGACGCGTTTTCCTCTTGACTAATAATAAGATTGCTACCAAGTCTGAGTTCAGCATTCTGAAGCTTCGTGAAGCTGCGCATAATTTCCTTGCATGATTGCTGCAGAAACCTCTGTCGAAAAATATCGCAAGACATTCATGCAATGAGGTAAGGCCATGTGGCTGGTGGGACAGATAGAAGACGCGGTGAGCGTAAGGATGGGTTCAAAGAAAAACCCTAGCGGATGCCAAAGAGATTCCGGAAAAAGGATGAAAAAGGAACGGTGTGAAAGGCTCTTTCAAGCAGTTATTGCATATTTGCATCACTTGATTGTGCTGTTGACCGGCAGAGAAAGTAAGGTGCAATTGTCAAGGACGAGCGTGGGAGAGCACTGCACCTGATTGGTCCGTCAGCATTTTGCAGACTCGAGTAACTCAGGCAATGTCCAAAGATGGCAATGGCTTAGAGGGATTCGAAGGCGATGGGACGACGCAGCCGATTGATCAGTGCAATGTGTGTCAAGCCCACAGACGAGCAAACTCACGATACGCACGATGACGGACCGTTCATTGACTTCATGCTGCGAGATGTTGCACGACGCGGCCTGTTGAACGATCAGCAGATGTTGGCTCAATTTGCAAATGAACCTTTACCATTTATCCGCCGTGTGCTGGGAGCAGATTATGCTGCTCAGGCAGTTGCTGATCAAGCACTGACTCGAGAGCAACTCAGCTGGAAAATGTTGCAGGTGCTGCCTGCGAGTCCAACACAGTCTAATGGTCTGCGTGCTATGCAAGAGGTTTTGAAGTCTTTCCGAACATCCAAGTTCCTACAATCCAAAGTGTCTATGTACTTGCTCCATCGTCATTTTACGGAGGCCTTTGATCGGAAGGAGTTGCGAAAGCAAACAGAAAGCACTTTTAGTCGACATATGCGGTTGAAAGATTTTTGGCCGCAGTTCCATGTGTCCTCTCGCCTGAGCAACACCGGAATGGGAGCAAGAGCACTGACTGCTCCAGATACCCTACCAGACGTGGTGTCCAAGCGCGACAAAAGAGGGAGGGGCAGCAAGGAATTGAAGGACTTGAGTGCTTTGAATGCTTTAAACGCTGAAAAGAATAGCAAAAGCAAAAAGTCTGTGCCAAAGACGCCCAAGACCATGACCACGTTGGAATGGAAAACCAGGGCAGCTCGAAGCCACTGCTCTGCTGGTTCATGGGATTGGTTACCAAGACTCGATGCTGCGTATGCTCAATCTAGTGAGACTGGAAGATTCGATGCTCGCAGCTCATACAGTCAATACAGTCAGTACAGTAGGGAAGCTGAGACAGCTGAGATGGGTGAGGTCGGTAGAGACGCTTGTGGACTTGGTGACTTCGTGAAGGGCAAAGCCCAGCATTTTCCCAAGCTCTTGAATCAGGCGGCAAAATCGCATGGGGCTCTGCCTAGTATCCAAAATGGCAGAGATGGCAAGAACCTTTTGCAGAAGAGCAAATTTCAACGACCTTGGGAAGCAGGGCAGCTGGGAGGCAAGTGGTTTGCATCCACCAAGAAGTACTTGAGTGCATGCAATCGCGAAGGTCTCCTGCCCTCGACAGATCCATTCGTCACAGGACACTCGGATTGTATAAAGGCCAAGTCGCAGGGCCTTGCTGATCGAGACCTTTTTGCCATTTGTGAAATGCTTAGCATGGGGTCACCTGTGCGAGAATTGGACTTAGAAGGCAATCCTGCAATCTCAGAACGAGCATTCCTGTACCTGTTCCAGTTTTTCATTCGTGGCAATGTAGCTCCCCCCGTCGGAAACTCTTTGTCAAGTCCTTTCTCCTTGGAACAGACAACTGCTCCAAGTGCTTCGCGCGATCTTGAAAAGTTGAATTTGGCAGGTTGCATCAGCATTGTGCAGGATGAGCCTTTTGCTGGGCTGCTTCAGCTTTTGAATTCTCCGAGCTTGGACAGTTTGCAATTTTTGAATTTGTCCGCACTACCACTTGGTGTAAAGTGGCAAGTTCCTCTCTGCAAAGCAATCCGCATCCATCCTTCAATTAGAACGCTCTCTTTGGCAGACACAGGGCTTGGAACTAGGTCTTCAGGGGATGAAGATGACAACACAATGGCTTGCGTTGTGGAGCTTTTGAGCAGCAAGAACATTGTGCACTTGGACCTTAGTTGGAACTGCTTTGGGTCTGTTGGTTTCGACTTCTTAGGGCAGAAATTAATCGAATTGGGAATTTTGGAAAAACTCGATTTGGCGCACTGCTCCACACTTTCAAAGAAATCTTCTCCATGGACATCCTCAATGGTGCATTTGCTGGAACATTTGAAGGACAACAAATCTCTGCGAAAATTGAATATTTCTGGAAATTATTTGGACTTCCGTGCTGCTCTTGTACTGGAGGACTCTCTTGAATGTAACTCAATGCTGCGGGAACTGGATGTATCTAACAACAGCCTTGGAAACCCAGGAATGCGCAGCTTGCTCCGGCTGCTTTCAAGAAGCACCTCAGGATTGCAGTACTTCAATTTCGAGAACTGCAGTAAGGGCGCTGTTGTGAATTCTCGATCAGAGATGCAGGTGTTTCGGGCCTCCCGGCCACATGGGAGATACGAACTGGACATCTCTCGGCCGTATGATCGAACACTTGTGCGAATGCTCTACAAGACAGCTGACCGCCTCAACGTGCCACTAGACCAGACTTTTCGCGACATCACTGGAATCAACTGGAGTCATCCGCAAAAGAGCTCGAGTGGCTATCAAATCCCTCAGTCCGGAAAGATGTTTTTGACCTTCGCAATGGACAAGGTTTTGGAAGAGAGAACTTTGCAGCGATTCAAGGACCCAGACTTCTTCTCCCTACTGCAATGCCACTATGAACTCTTGAGGATCAAACCTGATCGCTCCAAAATGGTGGCCTTGTTGGCACAGTGGAAACGTATGGACGGTCTGGCAGAAGAGCAAGCCATCATGATCGATGCGCTTTCCAAGGACTTCAGTTTGGACTACACCCAGATCTTTGTGCTCTGCCAGAGTCGTGCTACGAGTTGGAATGTCATTGCCAGTCTCCAATCTTCATTGCCTCCTGGAAATCAGTTGGAGACGTACATGTGCCGTCGTCTCATCCCTAGTTCCTGTGACTATGTCAGGATGCTTCAAAAATCAGCTTCTCTGTTCTCATTCAACGCCAACAATCCAACCGGGCACTACAGGTTGGACTTGTCCAACCCCATTGATTACTCAGTAGCGGAAAAACTAGCTATTCTTGACAACTGGGAAAGTACAGTTCGATCACGTGATGGCAAGCCAGATGTCTCACAGGTGGGCAATTTCTCCCATTGTCGTAATGTCCAATATTCAAATTGTCCTTTGCCTCGAAGCTTCACCGAATGGATCCCTGTCGAGTTTGATGTTTTGGAGCTGGACTACAGCAGCTCCAAGAGACCTTGCTCCAATGAGACCTCGGCACCACAGGCAGTGCCACTAGCCGACACTGTCTTCGAGCAGCTGCTAAGGGCTATGCTACAGTTTGTGGTCTCCTCATCAAAAGCAAAGCTTCAGGCTTTGCAACAGTTGTCCGACAAGTTCTTTTTGAATTGTTCACAGCTCCGGCAACTGATGGACTTGTTCAAGGAGTCAGGCACACGGCTTTGTGTGTTTGTGTGCTTTTTCAACCGGCTTGTGGACATTCAAAATGAGAAGCTTGTGAGGGCCAGGTTGGCCAGGGAAGAGGTAGCATCCTTGATGGCACGTTTGGGATATGCTTCAGCTTTTCCGTATATCCAACCAGAGCAAATGCACATACATTTGCACCTGAAGAACTATGATGAGCGGCTCCTGATGAGTTTGCTCTTGAAGTTGTCTATCAAAGAAAACCTCTCAAATATTCGGGATCCTCATCTGACAAACTCTGATGGCAGCACTGACGCTTTTGTGTTGGGTGTTCCAAAAACGTGGGAGCAGATGTCCAATGTCCCGAAACAAGGAGTGTTTGAAGCTGACTACATGTGCAAAGCAGATGATCGCAATGTCAAGGCCAGAAAAGACTTTGCGGAGCAATTTGGTGGTTGGAATGCGCATGCAGAAGAGATTTCTTTTGTAGGCTTCTTGCGCAGAGTTCCACCAGATGTAGTCTCCCTGGTATCCTGGCTGCTTGTGATGACTGGATCTTTGTCAGCTGCTTTTCCATTTGTTTGCCCTGGTGATCAAATGTCCAGTCGAGAGTTTGAAGATGGCTGCAAGCGCCATGGTTTCACGAAGTTCAAAGGCGAAGAAGAAAAGCATCGCTTCCAATCAGTCTTTCGCTACATGGATTCCCGTTCTGAGGGCAAGATCACGGTGAAAGATTGGACGAACCTGAAGGAGGTGGAAGAGGAGCTGTAGCACAGAAATACCCTGTCCATCCCTGTCCAAGATTGTGTAATCATGTCTAAGCCATTTGCCCAGTGGAAGTGGATTCAGGATGATTCAGGCATATATAATCAATTACAAGTAAAACCCGCACGAGGCGGGTGGCGGAAGTTTCCAAAAGAAGAGAAGCTTAAGACTATAGGATCGAAACACAAGTTTTGCCTATAGGAGC
>BGPT01000035.1:244410-263996 GCA_003297045.1 Symbiodinium sp. clade C Y103 | reverse complement strand
GTGGTGAAGTGTTAATGTGGTGAATTGTTAATGTGGTGACTTGTTAATGTGGTGAATTGTTAATGTGGTGAATTGTTAATGTGGTGAATTGTTAGTGTGGTGAATTGTTAATGTGGTGAATTGTTGATGTGGTGAATTGTTAATGTGGTGAATTGTTAATGTAGTGAATTGTTGATGTGGTGAATTGTTAATGTGGTGAATTGTTAATGTGGTGAATTGTTAGTGTGGTGAATTGTTAATGTGGTGAATTGTTAATGTAGTGAATTGTTGATGTGGTGAATTGTTAATGTGGTGAATTGTTAATGTAGTGAATTGTTGATGTGGCGACTTGTTAATGTGGTGAATTGTTAATGTGGTGAATCGCAGGTGCCCACCTGACACTATGATCTTTGGATTACTAGGAATGTGAAAGTCCGTAACTCGGAGTNTGTGGTGAATCGCAGGTGCCCACCTGACACTATGATCTTTGGATTACTAGGAATGTGAAAGTCCGTAACTCGGAGTTTCTCTACGAAACTTCCTCTGATAATCATATCTATACATGTGTATATATATATATATATGTCAAACAGTCAAACACCGACATTAGACCACATCTCAACCTGTCAAAAGGTATTGTTCGATGTTGTAAAGGGATGAAGTAGTTACAGTAGAGCTGTGTACAAGAGACACCTTTGAAGAGACACCTTTGAAGAGTCCAAGTTTTTCAAAATTTAACTTGTTTGCCCGACACATTGCCAGGCTTGAACAAATGCAAAAGATCGCAAAAGCATCATGCATGCTTGGTCAAGTAATGAAGTAATATGAAGTATATAATGATTTGTTTGTTTTTGAGCCAAGCCCGAGGATTGCAGAAGAGAATACCATTTCAATGTTTAGCTTATCGATGTGTCCCATCCTAAGGAAAACAAACTTTGTCTGACCAATAGCTCGTTGACTAGACTAAACTGCGGCCAGCAGAAGCCCAATCACTGCCGATGAAGTCGATGCGATCTTCCAAAAGACAAGATCTTTCAATTATATAATGGTTTGAAATGATTTGAGATGTTTACAAGCCGGTGGATAGATACTGGGAATGAGAATTCGCTGTCCTAACATGTCCTAGTTATTTGCTAGCGATGTGTAAGGTCGAACCCTCGAACTCAAACTGAACTCAGATGCGTTTTATGATCTTTTAAGATCTTCAAATTGATATCGTCTAATATCTTTTGTGTGTTTGTTTTGTCATATGAACCATATGTTGTAAACCTCTACACACCTTGAAGATCTTCCAAGCAGCCCTGAGGAGATTTGTTTGTCCGTGAAGGAGGTCTTATCATTTTCTTGTCGGATGTTTGGCGATCCATCGAATGCTTGGACTGTACTCAGCGATGGCCGCGAAACTCTCTCGCTTGCAGAATGGGAAGAGGCATGGGATAGCGTGGGATACTATGGAAACGTAACTGAGGTCTTCCGCTTTCTACAGGATGATACTGCAAGTTGGAGTGCAGACGAGTTTGCTCAGATGCAAAAGCCACTTGGTTTCCAACGCTAGCATTGAGCATGACACCTTGAATTTTAGAGTATCCTAGCAGGTTGTCTTGTATCTAGGTATGGTTCTTGCTGCGAGAACAATGCAATTATATCTTGTCAAGTAATGTTAAGTACTTCCAATTAGAAGGTCTCTGGAGATATCAAATTAAGATAAATTAAGTCAGGTGTTGGCTTTGCTCTCTCCGACATAGAATTTGTTCGATGTTGCTTGCCCAAGATGGCTTCCATTCAAGGCTGCAAGGCTTTCGAGACACCATGTCAGAGTGAGACCCTGCTCAAAGAGCAGTTCGTCAGCTCGTTGCAGAACTATCAGTACACAACAGCGTTGGGTGGCTCTATCATGCTCTATCCAGGTTTTCCACTCAGACCATTGTTCTGTTGCAATTGAAGCAGATTATATGATTTATAAGATCTTATGCGGGCTCTTATCGCAACTACGAGAATTGAAAGATGTAAAGGCTCTACTAATGTCGATAGTTGGTTAATCTACACAGCAAATGCCCAATGTGTACTGCGAAGAAGTTGGCAGTGCGGTTTCACTCCAGAAGCTGCACTGAAGATGTATCACAATGAATCACAACGATTCACAACGTGTCAAATGTCTCGTTGTATGTCTCGTTGTATCACGTTTTATCTCTGCCACTGTCCTGAGGCCACTGGTTGAGAATTAGAGAAGCTTAAGCATCTTAAGCCAAAATCCAGAGATGGTGATCGAAGTGATCGGACAGGTATGGTCGAAAATTGAGGCAAAAGATGGCAAAAGCCTAGCGATGGCAGATGTCCAAAGATCACAATTCTTGCCCTTAAACGATCTTGAACGCAGAGGCATCATCACAGTCAGTCTTCGCATGAAGCTTGCTGACAAGGTTTGGAATGGTTCTTTGGATTTGTTTGAACTTCGGGATGAACTAGCGCAATGATAGAGCTTGGTATAGCAACACAGCCAAATCAAAATCAGAAGCTGAAACTTGAGAGGAGCCATTCTCACAAGTTTAACACAACACGAGTAGCCGGGCACACGCAGCATTACGCAGCCATGAGTAAGAAACCTGAGAAGACAAAGTTCAGTCCAGTATTTCGGATGATTCAAAATTGAAAGGGTGCTGCTGCAAAGAACGGCCAGGGCCCTGGGGTTGAAGATATTTCTTACAACTTCCTACCACGCAATGTGGCACAAAGGCACGGGGCAAATCTATGCACATCATGTTTCAATATGTTTGCAATAGTGAATGACTCCTTTAGCAGAGCCCCGAAGATTTGTTGGTTCTCATCATTGTCCACGATTGTGACCAGCATTGGCAGGCCATCTATGAAGGACTATGAGGGTGCTGAAAGAGGCTTTGAACATGTTCATAATATGGGAGGGCGCATGGCAGAACAAACAAAATCTTGGCAAGCGATCAACTAGTACTACGATGTACTACGTGCCTTGACCACTGACATGTTTGTTCATTCGGTAGCCGCTGGTAGCCCGATTGTCGGTCTCAGGCAAATGTTTGCGCTGTGCAGAGCAGGGACTTGAATGCTGCGAGTTCGTCGTGCACACGGAGATAGAGGGTGAGGACAGACATTGCGACAGTTTCTTTTGTGACTGCGCAATGCACCAAGATTTGACGAACAAATAAACGCATTGAACGGCGCAGAAGATTGCTTGGGGCTGTCTTAAGTCTTGAAATGTCTTAGTCACAAATGCTTTGAAGGATGACGATGATGAAATCATGAAGTTATCTGAGGAGGACTGTGCCACACTGTGCTCTGTGAGGGCACTCCTTGTGTGATCTTGTGTGGAGGGCACAGATGGCAGCGGTGCTGTTGGGCTACCCTTCAGGTTTACAGGCAGAGGCCGCTGCTGCCTCGATCTCAGCCACTCCCTGTTTCACTCAAAATTACAGATGAGAACTTGATGAGAACTTGATGAGATGAAAAGGACTGAAAAGGCAGCAGTTGAATCATTTGTGTGCGTTGATGAATACATAATATGAATACCATCAAGGCTAAGTTTACAAGCACGTTTGGATTCAGCGTGATGCACTCAGTCGGCACTGCAGTAGTTGGATAGTTTGAGCTCATGTGGTTTTGTTTGTTTGCCGCTGTTTGTGGATAAAGTATGGTAAAGTTTCTTCCTTGCAGTTGCAACTGGCAATTTGTATGTTGTTGTGGTTGATTTTGTTTGAATTTGTTTGATTTTGTTGGGTTGTCTTTGCTGTTTTTTGCAGAGTTTACAGAGACAAGTGAACAACTGGCTTGAATTTGTCGTGGCTGGGAGCATGAAGCTGCGAGCCAGGCATCCAAAGTTTGAGGCAAGACCGCAACACCAACACAGAGATCTCATCGGAACAGTGCTGTTCATAGCTGTGGTTCCAAGTTGTTCTATTCAAATGCCCCTATTTTGAAACCTTGGGGTTGAGATCCTGGAGCCGTTGTGTCATGTGATCCCTTAGCACTGTGACGGACAGATGGCTGGCTTCACTCCCCTCCAGAATTGAGTTGAAATTCCAAATTCTGAATTTTGCTGTGTAAAGATGTATATGCTGACTTTGTTGAGCAGGCAGCTGACATCTGTGGCAACTGCGGTTGTGGAGTGATGGACCATGAGGTCACAGCTGGCAGCACAAAGGAAACTTCTTCAGCTTCTGTCCGTTTGTTTCGCCTGTTCTGCTTGCTTGTCCCTGTTTCAACTTGTTTCGACAAGGCAATCATTGCAACCGTTGACGGCTGTTCTCTGAATTGTTCAGAGGTCACTCCCATCACTCCAGAAGAAAGCCAAGTCTTGGACGTAGAAAACTCAGAACCCTGCCACTGGGATGTATTGTGATGTCTCCTCATGCTCGTCTTGTGCAGCAGCTTTTCGAACCAGCTTCAGCTTGATCCTCCAAATATAAAGCATTGCAAATCATGCACTGTGTTTGGTGGGTTGACATTGTGTGACCAAGCCGAACGAAACTTGAACACGCGAGAACATGCGTAAGAATATAGATGCAACATTTTGACAGCAGGTGGCAAGGGGCCTGTTTTATCCATTCGTTCCAGCCTTAGAGTTTTGTGACGCAACACTTGAAAAATGCTTGAGCTCGGTGTGTACTTCATTCGACTACTACGACTACTGAGACTACTGAGTTACTGGCTGTACAATTGATGGCCCAAGAAATGCCCAAAACCACTGTAGGTCCTGTCCAGATCTGTCCAGAGTCCAGCCTTGTTTCATCCCGCTTCCCTGGACTTCCAGGACCTCAGATTGTGCATCAAGCAGAGCTACAAAGATACCGCCTGCCTGGGACTAGAAAGAGACGGTTTCACTTATGGTGAAGCAGGGGACTCAAGATGACTCAAGATGACTCAACCGAACTTCAACCTGTCATGGCATGTCATGACGTCTGGATAAATGGCTCAGACATGGTGTGAAGACTACTTGAATCAGAAACCTTCAAGGATTGTAGGACAGTACTTCCATAGGGCTCTCTTCAATAGGTTTCAATTCAAATCCTCTTCATCTTTGATTCTTTTTGATTGTGCCGACTGCTTGGCCATTCTAAGCGGCAGACATCAATCCTCCGCCATCAATGAGATGGACAGATCTGAGACAAAGATGCGGCCCGAGACACAAGGATCACTGACAAAGTAGGGTCCGTTCTGTGGGTCAAAGTGTCAGCTCCAGTTTTGAAAGTCAAAGCTTCCGGGCAGCCAGTCAGATCCTTTGCAATTCTTCATTTCAAGTGTCACTCTTGTTCCGATTGGAGACAATTCATTGACCTTGGAGAAGCAAGATACATCTAAGATAGTAGCCTTACGGCCAACCACCTCGTTTTGTCCAAGGCACTCTCAAAACAAACTAAAGTTATGGGTCATTCTGGCATTCCCGAAAAGCTCAGGTAGGGGACCTGTGCGACATTGCACAAGTCATCCAGAACCGTATAAAATCCTTAACCCTACACCCTAAACTCCAAAAACATCCAAGAACCATTAGAAAATCAGGGAAAACCACTAAAGGCTGAACACCTAAACCCTAAAACCCTGAAACCTAATCCTCGAGGTGATGTTGGAAAAAAACGCCATCGTTTGCCCGGACCCGGAAGGATCATCATCATCATCATCATCATCATCATCATCATCATCATCATCATCAATATCAATCTCAATGGTAATCATTAGTCAAGGTAGTTTGTTGAAGAATCTCTCATGTAAGGATGATCAACAATCAGGATACTCCCCAAAAAAACCAGCCCCTAACCTGAATGGTAATGATACAATATCAGGGGTAATGATATGTATTTGGGGGGTTAGTCAGGGCTGATGCAGAACGCACATTCCTGATGTTTATTATCTGGGCCACCATCCTCAGCAACTGAATCTCTGTTGAAGGGCACCGCTCCGCGGGTAAGACGCGCCAACTCTGCTGGCGTGAGCCAGTAGCATGTCATGTCACTTGAACCATAACTATCGTACCAGTAGTACCGCACAAGGCGGTGGCGGAAGTTTCCAAAATAGGAAACCTATAGGAGAGGTTCGTTGCTGTGACTGATGGATGACAGAGCGAACCCACTGATGGACCGACAAGTGGTTGGAGGCAGCGCAGTGTAGTTGTAATGTAGTGTAGTTGTGGTTGTAGTTGTAGATGTAGTTGTGGTTGTAGTTGTACTGTAGTTGTAGTTGTGTTTGTAGTGCAGTGCAGTGTAGTGTAGTGTAGTTGTAGTGGTTAGTGTGGTTGTAGTTGTTGTAGTTGTAGTTGTAGTTGTTGTAGTTGTTGTAATTGTTGTAGTTGTTGTAGTTGCTGTAGTTGTTGTAGTTGTAGTTGTCATGGAATTGAAGTTGCAGTTGTAGTTGTTGTAGTTGTAGTTGTAATGGTAGTGGTTGTTCTGGCTGTAGTTACTGTAGTTGTTGTAGTTGTAGTTGTTATGTAGTTGAAGTTGTAGTTGAAGTTGTAGTTGTAGTTGTAGTTGTTGTAGCTGTAGTAGTTGTAGTTGTAGTTGTAGTTGTCATGTAGTTGAAGTTGTAGTTGTTGTAGCTGTTGTAGTTGCAGTTGTAGTTGTAGTGGCTGTTGTGGTGTAGCTGTTGTAGTTGTAGTAGTTGCAGTTGTAGCTGTAGTAGTTGCAGTTGTAGTTGTAGTAGTTGCAGTTGTAGTTGTAGTGTAACATTCCGAAACGGAGCAATTCTGCGGGACTTCCTCCATTTTCCAAGTTGGCAACATCAAAAACCAAGCAATTCTGCGAGACGTCCTTCAAAAATGGCAAGTTGAGTGTGCAGCTGACGTCCTCGTACCACTGCGTTATGCGATTTTTCCATGCCATGTCTCTAAAGTACTGCGCCTGCCGCGAAAACGTGAGGCCAGGTCATACGAAGCGCTGCACCTGTCACGCAAAATCATCTTAGCAAACCTGAAGATCTTATGTTCCAAAATGACACCCCTCTCAGGAAATCAGCGCCCTGACCTCTTAACATGGTTGCCTGAAGTGTCTCTTGTACTGCGCCTGCCACGAAAAATGCATCTTTGCAGATCCCCTTCAAATGTCCCACGCCTGCCATCGTTTTGGAAACTGTTACCCAAACCCACACGTTTGACTCACTTTTGACAAGGTGCAGAATCCCTTGCGCCTGCCACACGAAACGAGGTGTGAACGTCCAAAAATGGTCCGAACATGTGGTGCTGTTAACATTTTGACTTCCAAATGTGCTTCGCGCCAGCGCCGTGCACTTTTTCAACATCATAACTTCCAAAAGCGGTCCGGAGCTGAGGTGTTTTGTACGTTTTTACTTCGAAATGTGCTTCGCGCCGCAGCGCCGTGCACTTTTTCCACATCTCAACTTCCAAAAGTGCTCCGAACATGGTGTGCTTTGACACTTTTCACTTCCAAATGTGGTTCGCGCCACAGCGCCGTACAATTTTTCGACATCTCAACTTCCAAAAGTGCTCCGAACATGGTGTGTTTTGACACTCTTTACCTCCAAATGTGCTTCGCGCCACAACCGCGCGCACTTTTTCCACATCTCAACTTCCGAAAGTGCTCCGACGCTGACGTGTTTGGCGCCTTTTCACTTCAAAATGCGCTTCGCACCGCAACGGCGTGCAATTTTTGATCTCTCATCTGCCCAGATGGCTCCGCACCCACCGCTTTAGCGAGCCTACTTTTCGACCCTCCGCGGCCACAAAACATTGGAAAAACACAGTGTTTCGCGACTTTCCTACCTTTTCGCGCACCTGCATCTTCTCTCTTCTGACTTTCTCCCCATCTCATCTTTTCTCTTCTNAACATTGGAAAAACACAGTGTTTCGCGACTTTCCTACCTTTTCGCGCACCTGCATCTTCTCTCTTCTGACTTTCTCCCCATCTCATCTTTTCTCTTCTGACTTTCTCCATCTTCTGGCTTTCTTCTTGGCTGTGCTTTTCCATCTTTTCCATATTGTCGGAAGTTTGACTTCTAAACTTCCTTCGAACACGCATTAACATGCATTAACATGTTCTGCCCTTTGAACTCTCGGGCAAGCGACGGTGTCAGCGCATAACCTTAGTATGTATACAGTTGTGTTGTAGGCTCGGCTCTAGCCATTTGCATATCACACCGTATCCCTTTCGGCGCAATGACTTCTTCGCAAGGATTAATAATCAACGGTGGTTAGTGGTGTCATATGTTTCAACCCTGCAATCCTTGTTGTTCTTGGTGGGCCCTTGTGATCCCTTGTGCTCCTTTGTGTGTGTGTGTGTTTCCGGCTTCTGGCCATGGTGAAAAGAGATGCGCCCAATCACGTCAACTATCGACAATGTTCGTGACATAAGAAATTGCTGCATACTGCTGCAAAACCTTTAAGATGCTGTTAGAATCTGGAAGCCCCTTTGGATTGTCCTCTACAGAATCAAACAACACCGGTTGTCAAAAACCCTACCCTGCCTCATAGACTCGGTGCCTCTATTTTTGTTGCATGGTTACTCGTTTGATATTGTTCAGGGTTCTGATTCAGATTCTTTAAAGACGTTGTTTTGGTATTTCACCCGCTAATTGACTTTGTCAGCGGCTTTATAGGGGGGGTGCATAACCCTATTCCGGACTGTCCCATCCTTTGGGCAAGGGGGTGTCTTTGCAACTTGTGCCCGCTGGGTTCCCATTCCTTCGGCATCATGGATATTTGAGTCTCGAATTTGTCTTCCATGTGCCTCTCTACTGATGTTTTGATTCTTCAAGGATTTTGTACCCCAAAGGCGTGCCCTGAGAATCCATGGGTCGGGGTTAGACGCTGAATTGAAAGGGGAATCTTGTAGATGTTTTTAGAATTTCTGGGATGGTTTGGTTTCTAGGCCTTCCATTGTGGAGCCATAGAGAAGACTGCACATGATGCGATACAATAATATAATATTATGTATATATATATATATATGTGGCATAAAAAGATGTATTCTTCAAACTGTTTGTTTTAGTGCCGTCTACTGTCAAATAATATCAAACTGTTTTGACAGGAGGTTGGGGGCCGAGGGCGTGTCAATGCTCAGATGCTGTTGAAGATCAGGTCGGGTTGCTTTCGTTTCTCCGCTTGTTGGATCGTGACTAGACCTCAGACGTCTTTTGGGATGTGCTGATGGGCCCCGATATATACTTGGTACATCGTAAGACACAAGGCAAAGGTGAGCACGAGGGCATCTAGAAGCGGACACAAGTTCTTGGCAAAAGCCAAGAGTGACACTCCTGACAGCGTAGTCTCTTACTGCAGAGGTCATGTCACTCCAGGAGGATTTCAAGCAGAATGGTCTCCAGGTCAACAACTTGCAGACAACGGGTTGACAGATGGGTTGACATGTTTGTGATATCTTTTGATATGCTTTGAATATCTTTTGATTTGTGTTTGCTTTTGTTCTTTCGCTCAGTTGGATTGGGCCTTTCAATCTCCAGATTGTGGCAGGCAAAAAGTCGCGGTGTTTTCTACGACTTGGGTTGTGGTGCTGGCAAGGCGAGGAAAACAGGGTTGGATTGTTGCATTCTGTTCATGCTTTCATCGCAGCGGAGCAGTCTCAAGCAAATATGGTATCGCTGCAACAACTTCAAATCCCAACCACACAGAATTCCACGAAAGCTTCATCAAATCTTTGTAACTTTAATGCGTGCAACTGTGCCACCAGCAGCCAGGGACTCTATTTTTCATGTCGAGATCCTTACTTGGGGCTGCTCTTTCTTGTTTTTGAAGAACCACAGACAGATCTACCAAAAATAGGGGGACATTTGCGGCCACTTGGGACACTTCATGAACATGGAATCCAATGGGTAGAAAGGCGCTGGGGCGCTGGATCATACATTGCTAACGCGTAGGTCATCGAAAAGGAATGAGGTACTTGAGATCAGCTAAGTACAGTTATAGAATGTTAATTAGTATACTTTTATATTTTATATTGTTATTGTTATATAAGAGTCATATTAGTCATACAGTGGCAGATACGCAGCAGCCATGTTTGGGATTGTTTGGGTCTAGTCTGCAGCCAGATCCTGTGGAAGGCTCTGGTGCTAGCAGCTCTTCATCGCATTGGCTTTGATCGATGTGTAGGCGACCTCGTTCGCCTGGTTTGATCTTCGTTGCTTCAGTTGCTTCAGTTGCTTATCGAATCTCCCGCCGACCTTGTGTCGCAAAGGTTTGTTCAGCAAAGGGCGCCGTGTTTCTCCGGGTATCTGCTTGTGGGTGAGTTCAGGATAAAAATGGATTAAACCATAAAAGACCCCTGGTCAAACAATCACTCTGTAGTCTTCATCACAGGCTTGCTACTTGCTGCTCAGAACTTATGAGAATTTGGTCATGGGCGCTTGTCCTTTCTTTCTACATGTTGGTCCTGATAGTTGTTCCATAGTAGATAGTGGGGCTGTGCACTGAAATTTGCGTTGTATCTCAGTGCAACAGAAAATGCAACACGCAATTGCCAAATGCCGAGTTACCATGATTCTAAACCCTGGAATTGAAGGTAAAGACTATTCCGTGCCTTTCGGAGTTGTAAGACTTTGCTAGCTTTGGTCACTGCGTGCATGATGCTCGCTGTCAGTTGTCCTGACGAGTCTGCAGTCTTGATCGTTTGTTTACTTTTTTTTTTACTTCTGCGTAGCTTGGAATGCTTGTAGCTTCAACAGCTTCTCGTTTGTGACTGCATGCCTGTTGTTTTTCTTCAAGCTTATTTCAGCTCAGCACATTCCGCTTGTGCCAGCTTCTGGTTTTCTTATGTATGATCTGTTTTTGCTTTATCCTAAAATAGATTAAAAGCATCGTTGATGCTCTGGTCCCGGTTTTGTTTAGCGGACTTATTTCCAGTTTACCATACGTAGATGCGCTTATAGCCCTGCTCTGGGTCTTTGACCCTTTGCCAGAAATTTGCTCGGTTGTTGTTTTGCCTTTTTGAATCGTTTTGATACAGAAATTGTGTACACGTAGTATATGCATACTGCGGAGATCGTGAAAGCAAGTTAAAGCATGTAAACTTGGCTAACACTTCGAGAAGTAAAGGTGTTCAAAAATGGATAAATTGCAGTGATGACATGAGGGACGAACAAACAGACTGTTGACTGTTGTGTCTTGAGAAGTGATTCAAAGGAGGTTGTCGAAACTGTGAATGACATTGAGGCCCGTATTCAAGCTTTTTTGGGGGTCATTTTGTAGGAAACCACTTTCCTATACCCAGCTCTTTTGTAGCATGTACTAATTCGGAGGGCCTCAAAGCCCATTTCAGGGGATCATGTTGTAGGGATTTGCCTGCACCCTGGCATATTGTAAGAACCAAACATAGATGATTAAGGCTTAAAATCAGTATCATGAATCAGATAGCAATGTCAAGATACAGCTTTAAAACTTGCCTGGGTTCGGGCCATGCATTTTGTAAGAAACCCTTTGGCCACTTTTAGGGGTCATTTTGTTGCAGGGATTTTGGCTGCTGCACTCAAACCACCTGTAGTGCTCTCGGCCTTGTGCGCCTTGGAGCCTCATGGTGCACCCCATCATTTTGTAGGGCTTATGACACCCCTTCATTTCATAAGAAGACACACAAAAAACTTCACTTTGTGTCAACAGTGCAACAGAAAACGGCAGCCAAAAAAACAAATAAGTAAACCATAAACCCAGTTCCTTACAAAAAGGATGGGTTGATCCTTAAAGACAATTGAGGGCTGAGTGAGAAAAATCCTGGGANAAAAAACAAATAAGTAAACCATAAACCCAGTTCCTTACAAAAAGGATGGGTTGATCCTTAAAGACAATTGAGGGCTGAGTGAGAAAAATCCTGGGAAATGGCAGAACCGCAATTTCTTACAAAATGATGCCTTTTTTGGGTGTTCAGGGTCCAAGATCATTCACAAATCTCATTTTCAGAATTTAATTGCCTTCGGCAAGCCCGCCGGCCAGAGAGAGGTGACCCCAAGGGAGTTTGATATGCAATCTAGGTGGAAGCTGGAGAGACAAGCAGAAGAGAAGAGAAGAAAAGAGGAGAGGAAGAAGAAGAAGAAGAAGAAGAAGAAGAGGGACGTGATTCAGACGAAGCACGCAGCAAAACAACAAGAACATAAACAAGAATAATGAGGGNGGGGGAGAGGGGGGGGAGGGGGAGGGGGGGGGGGTGGCATTTGATTTACGAAAAGAATAAATACCATCAAAAGGAGCAAGAATAATGGGGGAGGGGGGGGGGGGGGGACTTGATTCAGACGAAGCAAAAAGTTGCAGCAGGAGAACAAAGGAACAAGCACAAGCCAAGAACAGAACAGACACAACACCTTCCAATCAGACACGCCGGCAGGCCGGCGGATTTTGAAATCAGAGATTTGAGCCAAAAATACTCCCTACAAAAAGGGTTTTATAAGAATATTGTTTGATGCGTCCGCGCGGCACATTTTGTAAGAACAGTTTTTCACTTGCACCCATGCATTTTGATTCATTTTGTAGGCTTTCTTGCACACCCCGCGGTTTATAGCTATAAAACGCGGGGTGTGACCCCTTGGGGTGAATTTCAAGGGGGATCTTTAACGTATTTGACATGCTGATTTCGGAAAGGCTGGAATGTAAACAAGTTGGTTGATTTTCCATGTTTGTTCCCTTTGTTTATTCTATCACCCTTTGCAGGAGTGGAGCTGCTTCCTGGCCTCGCAACTGCTGCACGAGTCCTTGCTGAGCAGTTCAATCGACAGAACTCCAAGGACCCTTCTGGGATTGTGGCCACTCGATTCCCAGTTGTTCCCAGAAGTCCATAGATTTCCATAGGTTTCATAGATTTCCATAGATTTCCCAATATGTCCAGCTTATGGACGAAGATCCGCAAATGAAGAGAGATTTTGTAAACGTTTTTTGCGCGTTTGAATCAGGTCTTGAAAGATGCCAAAACTGAAACGCAAGTCTGTGGCGAACACACAACCAATTGCCCCTCACACAAACTCAACAGCAACTAATAGTTTAGTAAGCCACTATTCAGTCAGCTAGTCTGCAAGCTGAAGTGGCTCTCTATCACACACTCAAGAGCAGGTATTTCCCTAAGTCTTGATCTCATAAACTGAATCACTGACAAGTGCACTCTCCTAGCTGACCATGTCGCCCAAGAATTGACTCACACTGACTCAGGCTTCAGCCCGGAGTGTTGCTGAGTGAGTACAGTAAAACACACGGTCACCATGAGCTGACTACCCAACTTGGTAACCTACCCAGGGAGGACTTGACTACTTGTAGCGAACAAATATTTGGCCACCAGCTATCTAGCAAACGACCAAACTGACTAATTAGGATCAAACGGGTAGCTGGTCACTGACTGATCAACCGCAACCTACAAAAAACATATGCAAGCAATTCCAAATAACGTCATAGTATAGCCCTTCCCCGTTTGATAGCTTCTTTGTTTTCGGGGCATCGGACTTGGCTCGCCTTCAAATGCTACTACATCTTAGATTGCTTTCAAAGTGGACCCAAGAAAAAGAGACCAGACCCAAACGGACCCCTTTCGTGATGTTTCGTGCCAGAATCATGCCAGAAAGAATTCTAAACTATTACAAATGCTACTGCGAGATTTGGAATGATTTGGACACATTGTGATACATTTAGAGCTTCCAGGCCCCAGTGCAGATTGTGGAAGGGGACATGGAGAAGGCTTGGCCGGATGGCGGATTAGGGTCTTGCATGATCTTTCAGCATCTTTCAGCAAGGTTTTTGTACATTGGGATCCTTCCAATTTGATGACTGATGATTCAAGATGTTGCAAAGAGTTGCACATATCTGAAAATCTAGAACACCATGTGTGGGCCGAATGGAGAGGATATGATTCATGGAAATTGCTCTTTGGCATTGTGTGTGTGTGCGTATCTCATGCAGTTGGCGCAAAGAAATGGGGGCGTGCGTTATGCATTTGATCCAAGCAACGGTCTTCGTTGATGTCATATGTGGATTGACAAGAAGGAGTGCCATGCTTGTAATGACTACAATGACTACTTTTTTATGGAATGTATGTGTGCATGCTTCTTTTTCCAGGCATTTGTCCACCCATCCATCTATTTATCCACCTATTTATCCCTCCATCCCTCCATCCATCCATGCATCCATCCATCCATGCATCCATCCATCCATCCTGTTAAAATCAGCTCGATGTTTCAACTGATGTGCAGGCAGTTGGCTGTCACTTTTGCGATGATACTCGATGCCAGCTCAAGGGCCCTTATGAGCCCAGATGTCAAGGACACTCTGATGTGTCACTGATGTACACAGCATGATGTACATGAGGGTGCATGTATGTTAACACGCCCCCTTGGCATAAAGATGTCTCAATCTTTGATGCCACAACTGATGCTACAAATTCATACAACTGAAACTGATGTTTAAAAAAAGATCACTACCAAAGATGCCGCAAATCGATTTACCAGCATTAGATGTCTACTGCAAGATGCGTCCAATCCTGTACAGGGAAAATCGATGCAATCTTAGGATCTTACGTCCCCAGATGCCTTCTGATATTTCGAGGCTTAATTCATTCACTGATGCGATCTTGGTGCAAGAAGGTGCTCTCAGATGAGGATCTTCAAAAATCATCTGATGTCTCAGTTGTCGATGTTCACTGCCGATGTGGTGACTGGTGACTTCCATGTTTTCTGACGCCGTTCCCAGATGGTATGCAGGGACACATGGCCGAGAAGAATCTGATGGTCGATGATTCTTCTCGATGTCCACTGATCCCTCTTCTCCTCGGTGTAGGCTGCATGGTGGCTGCTGCCTCGGTAGCGTCTGCTGTCCTTGATCTTCGGTGACGCAATGTCAAGTTTGTGCTTGGTGCACAAATCGATCAAGACCTTCTTGATGCCTTATGACAAATTCTGATTCGCTTCCAAGAAGATGCAAGCCAGCATGCTGCAAAGCATTTCTGATGTTTGCGATGAGGTGATCTCCCAGGCTCTGATCGATGCAGGCACCGATGTCGATCGGGACGTGATAGTCCCAAGGGATGTTGTGTGCCCAGCAAAGATGATTGAAAACATGAAGATTCCTGTGAACTTCGATGATCTCCATGTTCCCTAACTCAGAGATGACGAAGTTCCAAGATGCATGAGACATCAGTTGGTAGCTGCGACTCAAGTTGCGTCGACAGAAAGATGCCAACCCTTGATGCTCCATCAGCTGGTGCATCTCGCCAAACGGCGATGGCGTGATGCCACTCACAAATGATTTATCCACAACAGATGCGTGGAGGCGCCCCTCCGAGAGAAGCCGCAGGGAAAGGCAGATGGAGTCCATGATGTGCTCCTGAAGTGCCAGATGCTCCCATGGCAATCTCAGACTTCCATGGATCGATGTCACCTTGGTGATGATGTTCCCTTCCGTCAAGGGAGATGTTCCCGTCATTGGATGGTCCAAGAACTTCTCCAGATGTTGGAACTCCCCCACAGAAACATGAAGGAAAAGTCCTCCGGATGTCTCCAAGGATGTGACATCATCCGCAAGGATGGGACGAGGTCCCTCATGGGCCTGCCTCATCAGAACCAGCTGTTCTGGGATGCTTCTGACCTTGAACTGACGGATGTCAATGGGAGCCGTTGCTGCCATTGATGCCCTTCCAGTTTCTGATGAGCGATGAGTCTGCAGTGATGGCTGCGGAAGATCAAACTCTGATGTTGACAAAATGTCACCTGATGCACAAACGATGATGCAAATCAAATGCTTTCAAACTGATGCCTGACATCTCTCTAGATGACTTTTCCAGAAATGATGTCAAACGAAATTCAAACTGATGTTCTCTTGATGGCCGACCTCACTGATGTCTGAACTTGCAGCTTCCATGATGTCCAGTCCAGTGATGCCCACGCAGAAAAAGAAAACGATAGGGAAATACATATATATCGATATAGTTCCATCCAGATATCCATAGATGTAGTACCTATACAAGATGTGTGCACATGCAACCCTTGAGGTACAGCAAGTTGCGGAAGTCAAACTTGATGGTCTGCAGATGTCTGCATTCGACCATGGCTTAGCCAAACTGCCTGATGTCTGTTTGCGTGATGTATGCCCGTTACATGCATACTGGTGATACTGGTGATACCTGCTGTAGCTTTGCGTCAGTTGGTCTTGATGCCTGTGCTGTAGATGAGCCATCTCAGCATTTCTGCTGTCACATACTTTGTGAGGATGTCTGCTGGGTTGTCTTTGGTTGGTATCTTGTGAAGTGATACCACACCTCCTTGGATGAGGTTTTGGATGAACATGAGTTTAATGTGCTTCGCCCGTTTTGATACTCCCTGTCTTGTTGTATTGGTGTGGCTGCGCGCGTTGATGCGCTTGGTGTTCAGGGCTTCCATGATGAAGTTTCTGATGTATAGCGCTTCTTGGGCTCCAGTGCCGATGGCATAGAGCTCAGCTTCTGCTGATGATAAGCCTACCACGGCTTGTGTTCGTGATACAAAGTGGATGCAAGTGCCAAGTAGTTGGATGACAAAGCCTGTTGTGCTTCGTCTTGTTTGATGACAGCCTGCCCAATCTGAGTCGACATAGATGTTCAGGTCAAGTTGTTGCGGTGTCTTGTCATACAGCTTGATGGTTGGTCTGATGCTGAACTTGTAATCGTTTGTTCCTGCAAGATTCTGACCACATGTCGTAGGTTCTTCTGGTCCTTGATGGTTGGTTGTTGAAGTGCTCTTGCAAGTTCTTTTGCTGCGTAGCCATTGTAGTTTTCCCACAAGTCTTCGAAATTGATGATGCTCCTGTTGGTCAAGAAGTTGTTCGTCTTCAATGTTTGCTTTTCCTGTTGATGATCCGGCTGTTGTTGCTGGATTGCATTTGTTGAGCTTCATCTCGTGGAAAATGTTGTCCACGTACTCCTCGTCAAGACTGATGCCGAAGTGATCTCCTTTGTTTGTAATCTGATGGACTTGGTGCCCATGGCGCACCATTGATAGCATCCATGATTTGTCGGTTGTATTCCCATGGTGTGACTTGTCTTCTGATGGTTCTTGCTTTCATTACTCTACCTCCGATCCCGATGTAGGATTCTCCTGATGATGATTCTTTTCCAAGCCAGATGCCTGGATAGAATCTGTTTTCGAGGTTGGGATATATATATATATATATATTGTTGGACTGCTGGTGATGGCATGTAGAGAATACTTTCTCCAAACTCGCAGATGGGAGTCTTGGTGTCTGACTTCCATCTCATGAAGTAGCTGGATACTCCGTCGCTGTGGATGAGGTAGTTGTTGATGAGAAAAGCGATGTGCTTGATGAGCCATGGCATGATAGCGGGTTGCATGCCAACATAGAATCCATAGTGGGTTCTGATGTGCTCTCTGATGACACGTGCTTGTCCAAAGAGTGTTCGATGCAGTCGTTCGACGCTGCCTTGGCTTCGTGAGCTGTAGGCTGGTGAATGTCTTGTTGCGATGCCTGGTACTTTGGATGCTACTGCTTGTGCAATGTCGCTTTGAACCATTGATGAAAGCGATGATGTTGCTGACACAGTAGTCCATCATGGTTGCTTTGTTGGGGGCCATTGTTGCTGAACAAAGTCCTGCTTCAATGCCGATGGCTGTCAGTACCTGTGTTGGGTACTGATTCTCAAAAGCCTTGAAGAACTTGAAGTCGATCTGAATGATGGGTCTGCTGCTGCTGCTGCTGCTGCTGCGTTGTAGGTGTGCATCTGGTCCTTGTTTGCAGATGGGACACCATGACCTGTAAGGCATATGTGTCAAGTTGTGTTCCATGATCTCTTGTTCTGTTGGTTGCTTTGGCATTGTTGTTGCTCTAGCCTTGATGGCCTGCTGGTTGTCTTCTTCGTCTTCTTCGAGTTGTTCTTTATATGATGGTTTCTCGTCAAAGTTGGTTGATCCTGCAAATTGTTGTGAATGTAGCGGTTGTGTTTCTGTTGTCCACTCATCGTCGATGCCTCGTGGTCGACTTCCATCCAATGGTTTGATGATTGTCATTCTTGATGGAAGTAGGTTGTCAACTTCTGGTCCATCCGATGTCATTTCTGGACATTAGTAAGATGTCCTTGGGATCACATGTAGTCTTTTCCAAAGATGTCCTTCTCTGAGCCAATATATAGTCTGATGTCTTCTGTTGGGTCTGGTGCTGGTGTGTGTTGTCCTGAACCTGGAATGTCTGTTGATGGCTTCCAGGGTTGCTTGCCTGTGTATCTCGTTGTTGGAATCTCTGTCGATGTCTCTTGCTTCTCCTTCTCTGTTGTCTGTGCTCCCTGATGCTCTTGCATGATCTGCCTTGGTGTTGTTGCTTTGGGCATGTTGCCTTTCGAGCTGATGCCTTTGGTTTGATCCATGCCTCTCCTATTCATGCTGATGCTTCGGCGATCTAGTTCTGATCCTTCTTTTCTTTCTGTTGATAATCTTCCTCAATGATGATTTCTCTCTTTCCTGGTTGTCTGATGGTGGTCTTTCTGTAGTCCTCTAGTTGATCTGCATTGAAGGGGCACCTATTGTTGAATGGTGTGAAGAGTGCTCTCGTCAAGCGCTTTTGAATGCGCGCGATGTATCCTTGGTTGTTCATCGTCCAGATGTCGTTGTTGCCACTGTGGGGTCTTGGACCTGATGTGTCCATTTGCGCTGGTGCTATCATTGCTCGTTGTTTGCCTTCTTCATCAGTCTTGATGATCAGTTGTTGATCATGTGGCAGTGGTGAACGCTTCAAGTTGATGTAAAGGAGTCCATCTTTCGGTATGATGGGACTCTTGAAAGACTTTGGATTTGTGATGGTCGATTCTTCACTCATGTTGATCTCAAACCCTTGATGTATCAGCCTGGTGATTGATAAGATGGATTGTTTCACATCACAAACGTAGAACGGGATGACGATGTGTTGTCCTTGTTGGTTGATGAAGTGGATCCATCGATAGCCATAAACCCAGATGTCTGTTCCTGTCACTGTTCTCAGGATGGGTTTTTCTTGTTGCTTCATCTGATGGAGTGGAAGCCAGCGGCAGCCAGCGGAAGCGATGTTCCAAACCATGGTGGGCTAATGTGGGTTGCTGCACCACTCTCTATCATGATGCTTTCTTCTGTTGCTGGTGGTTGTCCAATCTGGTTGATGGGCAAAAGCGTATCTATGTGGATGTCCTGCATTGCACTGATAGCCTGTGCCACTCCTGTTGGGGTTGTTGATGCTGGTGGTGGTGACTGCGGTGCTGCTGGTTGCTGATATCCTTGCTCGTATCCTTGTTGTGTCCAATCCTGGTTGTACCATCCTTGATCATATCGTTGTTGATGCTGGTCTTGATACCAGTCGCGAGTTGGGTCACCCTCCCACTGTTGATGCTCTTCGTTCTCGACGTTGTACAGTTGCACATTGTACATTGCAATTCGGCAATTTCTTGCTATGTGACCTTGTTGTCCACATTTGTAACGTGCATCCTTTCCTTTTGATTTTCCCTTTCCTTTTATGTTGTTGCTTGGTGGATACTTTCCTTTTCCTTTTTATGCTCCTTTGACTGGATCCCCTTGGTTGAATGGATTCCCTTGACCGATGGGATATCCTCCTTTTTCCCGAGAGCGTCTGCGAAGGGTTTTTCGTAAAAAGAGATCTGCATTATTACATTCTCATATCTTCACATCTGCACATCTTACATTTTCATATC